>JAPDSC010153844.1:32573-56578 GCA_026290005.1 Latrodectus geometricus
TATATATATATATATATATATATATATATATATAACATGCTCGCAATATTTAAATATAAAAATAATTGCTTTAAAACACAATTAAAGTAAGAAAGGACCATAATTATGGATAATTTTAAGTTTTTTTCGATTAAAATCATAAGACTTTACTAATAGAAGGAAAATGTTAAATGTTTAAATTATATAAAATACTTAAAATAAATATATTATCAAAAAAACACTTTACGCATGCTCAAAACTTTTAAATGCCTGGAAATTGTTTAGATCAAAATTAACATGAATATTTAATCTTTTTGAAAAATCGTTCAGACAGCTCATTAAAAATATTGTTAATTATTACTTTTCTATACTTTAATGTGAATATTCATAAGCCACTGACAATTGCTTACATGACAAATGGGATTTCCAAATGGTTGTTATAAATGGGATTGTTCTACAATATTCTAATTTATTACTTTAAAAATAGTGAAGAAATCCACTTCAATGTGTTTCATTAATCGTTGTTAGATTTTGTAACTGAGTTCGAAAACTTTAAATTACGTATATTCTTTTAAAACAAAGTACCAATTCATCAAAAGCTACAAATTCGAAGTAAAACGGGCAATGACATCCTATAAAAAAATATTGCATTTTGCAGTTATAAATCATTTCATATAATCACCACTTAAAGATAAATTTTTCCATCAATCCGCAGTAAAAATAAAATCGTAATATTAATGCTATATAATTTATTCTAATCCTGTATCATTTACTTGTCTCATTTTTAAGCCGTTAATTTAATGAGACACTTTCTATATTTACGAAGACAAATTAAAATATGTAGGAAATTTGAATAATTTTTATCGTTTTAATTAAATTATCATCCACCACTTTAAATTGATATTTTAAATTTGTTTTACTTTTACTCAGTATTTTTCGCGTATATAATTTATCAAGCAATTACAACAATTGCTTGATAAATTGTTTAATTGCTTGATAAATTAAAAATAAACATTAAAAACAAAAAAAATAAATGTTGATTCACATTTATTTTATAATAATATAATTTGCGCTATTTAAGAGCAGCGTTGAATACTTTTTTATACATAAAAGCTCATTTTCACAATTTTAGATAAGTATTTCGTATATATGCGCATCCTTAAGAGTCATATCGAATATGCGTATTTAGTTAGATAAATAATTCCTTACATGTAAAACAATTTTACTAGCTTGATTTCAGAGAATCATTGTAAATATTCTGAATTCATCCCTTAATTTCTTTTTTCACGCAAATCAAACATATAATTCTTTTTCATGAACTGGAAAATTTTTTTTAAATATTTAAAAACTACTTGTATTGAAAAATCTAATTTAACTTTAACTAAGTAATTTTTTTATAATTTATATTGTAAATTTAAGCCTCATCATAAAAATAAGATTTATTTATTTTAATTATTAAAACTAATTTAGAACATAAAAAAAAATTCGGTTAATCTGCGCTTTAGGTCCCCTACTTCGCCAACTCACGCATTTGAAGCGTTTTCTCGCGCATGCTCAATAATTACTCGTTTGTTTTAGCCATTTCATTGGTCGCTAATTAAATCTCACTTTGAAATAGTGGTAGAATTTTCGCCAAGGCATCGGTGTTTACGAAAACGTGCCATGGAGGGGACCTAAAGCGCATTTTCACCGAAAATTCTGTTGTTATTTTAAAATTTATGTTTAATTGATATGTTCAAAAAGAGATTAGTAAGAGAGAGAGAGAGAAAGACAGGATTTATAATGTAAACAATTTAAAATTAATGATTTGAGATTCCGTGCACATGGTTACAACATATGACTAGAATGGGAAAAAAAGAGAGAAAATCCTATTTCAAGGGGAAAAAAAAGAGGTAATAAATATTATTCAAAAATAAATACGCAGTACGTATGTAAAAAGATGGCGAAGAAAAGCACGTGTAGTACGAGAGGAATAATGTTTCCAAGTGCAGTTATAAAATGAGAAGCACTTATTTTATTTTAATATTAATAAAAGAAACATTTTTATTTTTAAAATGTGTATCGATTGTTAACTTTAAAATCAAAACCTAAAAAATAAACTACAAGAATATTCTTTCCCACATAATAGCTCTTAGCGATTGACTAATCTTGGATGAAGGTAACTGTTTGAAGTGTCTGTCGCGCTTATAGTTAAGGAATAATGTTGTTCTGTAACAGTGTTGCATATCGCTGACCTTTGACAGTAAGTGTTTTGAAACCCGTATGTGTGACCTCCTCGAAAAAGAATGGAACAATTATGAAATCAGCACAATGGATTGTCACTCTAGGCTATTGCATGGGTACCTCAACATTTGCATGTGGCTTTTCTGCGGCGCACACTAGATAGTTGTAGGTGTTAACAGGCTAGAGAGTGTGAAGCCAGTCGTGCTGCTCGTCATCTTAGTGAATACCAAACTCGCAGAATTCGAGGTCAGGAGGTTTGAGTTATTGGTTATGTTGCAACTTGTAGGGATACCGTTTCAGAGTTATTCACAGTGCTTTCCAGAGACTTCCTTACGACACTCCTGTTTGTCTCGAAACATCTCGAGCATTCCTCACGTGCAGAATCCGTCGACATGGATTGCATCGTCTGCTCCACTGTTGTAGCAACAGCAGCGGCTATTGAGAGACGTCCACTTCTTGGACATGACGTCAAAGAACTTGAAGTTTCAAATTTATTCATCATTTTGTTTTAAAGCAGAAGTCATACATAGTCCTTTGCTTTCTCGTACACCCTTCATGTAGCAATATGCTCGCAATGCCACAGCGACACTTATCGAATTCTTATAATACAGTTTAATTAAAAGGATTTTCTCAAATATGGAGACCATTTCGATGCATGTAAGCTTCGACTATCATCACCCGCTGCAGTAGCTCTTTTTATATTGTTTGTTGGTTTGCAAGATTCTACACCAGAAATCCGACAACGACATTTGCTGGTGGCCAAACTATTTTTTTATTCATTTCTAATGGCGGGCACCCTTGAGCAAGTAAGTACATTAGCCCATTTGCCGTAACAAGGTCGGAAACTGCTATTCATTTTATCGTTACCCGGTGGGCACCTGTGAACCAAGTCACGGAGGTACGAGTAGCTTCGCCCACGCCACACCACCACAAACCCGTTTATAGGGCGGGCCACATTCATCCATCATCTGAGGAAAGGACAAGAAACATAGAGAAAGAGAAAAAACATCCATGCCCGAGCCGGGATTCGAACCCAGGTTTTCCCCATCCGTAGTTAGTTACGCTAACCACTAAACAGGTTAGGTGGCTGCCACACAAAACCCATTTATTTTTTCCCATCCGTTGCAAACCGTATCTTTGTCAATCGATTCACATTCGAATTATTCACCTTTGAAGTTCGTCCTGACTTTTTGGATCACCCGGTACATATATCTTTTTCTTGAAGAAAATAATTCGATATTCTTCTAAATGATATTGGGATTTTTACACATCAATGTAAAGGTCATATATGATTAAAAATTTTAATACTTATGGCAACACGTCAAAATAATTGCAGCCCTTGCTTCTAAAGAGAGCTTTTGGATTCATATACACCCAAATTATTTAAATACCAGAATTATTCTTAGTTTAATTAATATTCTTCTTAGGATTCATGATCATCGCGAATATGTATGTCTAAATATACATGTATCATGTAAAAATAACCCAGTAAATCCTTTATATAATAAGAAAGGAAATCCATTATATAATAAGAATTTGCATTTTAGGATAAGCAATTTAAAGATGAGAGAAGTTATTTTTTATGAACATGTATTGGTATTATTTTCCTGGAAGACATAATTTTGAAGAAAATTGGCATATCACAAAAGTTCTATTATAGCAAAAAATAAAAAAAAGAGCTCGTTATTTAATTTTATTTCGTGCTTACTATTGTGTTTTAAATTTTGTAATTGAGAGATAGAAAATACGATTGAAATATAATATAATCGAAAAGTAGATTTTCACGAAGTTCAAGAACGAAATGTTAGTGAATATTTACAATGCTTTTCAAATTTATGATAGAATTTTATTCAAATTTGTATATTAACATCTTATAGAAGATAATTAATTAATTTTTAAAGGGTGCCTCTTTAAGGAAGATCAAAAGAATAATAGGAAGATGCAAATTTCTGATGAAAAAAAGTGAATATTCAAGAAAGAAAATGAGAATTTGTTGATAAAAGCGTTGCGAGACAGAAGGTAATATTTACTTTTTTTCTTACCATTATAAGACTAAAAGCAATTTATAAGAATTATTAAGAATTTAACTATTATTATAGAATTCATTATTATAGTTTATTCGTAAAGATTATGATGATCAAAATATTACTTTCAATCATTATTAAACAATTTCATAGCTTAGACAAGCACACATTTGTGTCGAGACATTTAAATAAAAAAAATGTGCATATACTTGCATGTGAATTTATATATATGTACACCATAATTATACATATAAATATACACAGGTAATGTATTATCAAATTTGCTGATATATTCTTGGATTTTAAATTTTGTTTTCTTCCGTTATGGTAATTGTATAGAATATTTATGTAAAATTAGCTAGTTTTTCTTTTAAATTTAAGGTGTTTTACTTGGATCTTGAGCCTACATTTCAATTTTATATTAAAATATAACTGTCCTTACTTTGAGAATTAAATAGCAACTTTTTAATATTATGTTTAACAACTTAATAATGCGATATGTGGTATACCTTTATTCAAATTATGCATAAAACTATATCGCATTTACATAACATTGTAACGTCATTGTATTATCACATTGTAATAAAGATTTAACTTTAAAGTAATTTTGTGTGTTAGTTTACATGTTTACGATTTATAAATTTAAACCAGAAAACTCTTGTTACATAAATAAATTACCGCATAATTTTTCAAAGTTTGATGATAAAAAATAATGTATATATACAGGAGTAGCCAAAATTGTGAAAAATTGTTGAAATTTTCATGGCCTGTAATTTTGTATATTTATAAAATATATTAATTTTTGCACATTTTTGCTTGTCTGGGCCTATCCAGCCAGGACCTTACTGACAATCAACTTTTAGTTTTGGACTTTTTCAGGGTGCACAGTTTCATGTACTTGATTTAGCTCAACTAATTTCAGGGATGTGCAACAACAGCAACAATTTTTGCTTAAATATCAATGTTTATGATCAAAGATTGAATTATAAAAGTAAAATATTTAGATTGTAAAAAAGTTACGCAACAAATAAGACATATCTTAGCATTTATTGTGTTTTAAAGTTAACTTATAAAATCAATATTTAGTAGGATAGCCGTTATTTTTTAATACAGCTTTACAGCCTTTTCATTGAACAAATTAGTATTTCCTTATTCACAGGATGTTAAGAAGCAATTATATCCTCATTCTAAGTTCTATTTTATTTGATGTATGCATTTTTCGTACAAGACATTCAAGAGCCATCATAAAGCTTTAATGAGATTCAGATCAGGCTGTTTAATGGCTAGGAATTAAATATATGGCTTATTTTTAAAACATCCTTTGCATATTTTTGCTGTATGGTATGGAGCCGAATCTTGCTGAAAGATAAATAGTGCTTTGAGGAAGATATATCTGATGGAAAAGTGCCATTTTTGGTTCCGAAACAGTATCGATATATTTTTGCTCTTCTTTGCACTCAGAATATTCTCAACCACTTGAATATAACCCACACCATCACCAGATACACGTTCATATCATATTTGTTGGGTTTTTTGTAGTTGATGCAACGAAATTAGCATATAGTTCTTTACCTACTTTACGTATCTTATTTCCCCTTTAAACTACCAAAGAATGATAATTTACATTCCCCACTCTATATTATTTGTTTTTCACTGTTTTTCTGACTTCTTATTTCTTTTTTTGCATATTAAATTTGTTATTTTACGTTGTTAAGAAAACTTAGAATTCTACCTTTTAGTCAAAAACCTGATAACCTTCTTGTTTTTGAATTATCTGGAATGCCTATTGTTTTCATTTCACATCAAACAATATCTAAAGAAGTTCTATTTTTGAAGCAGGTTTATCATTTTATCGTCAGTAGCACTTAGGCATTTTTCGGCCTGATCTTACTATATTTTCCACTGACTTACTTATCTATCCTTGGGCTTTGTGTCACAAAACCCAACCAGTCAACAATCAGCATTCAAAACAAGTCGTACTTGTCTTTTTAGACTAAAAGAAGCATAAATTTTTGTAATGAATATATTTTAATTCAGTTCTAGATTAAATTTCTTGTAATTTGATATACATATATATTTTTATTTAAAAAAATTAATATCTTTAAAAACACAAAAAAATATAAAACAAGTTTACAATTTTTGCTACCACTGTATACATACATAAATATAAAAATTTTCTCATTGTTGAAATTTCATAACTCTCATTAATATTGGAATGGTATTTTAAAGCTTTTGATATACTAATAATGTAAAGATGGTTTTATATCCCAGTTTGATAGGACACATGCAGTAAAAAAAAAAAAAACAATAAACGAATCGCGAATGTATAACCAAATTTTTTCACAAAATATTTTCTCTAAATTACACTTTAATAGTTTAAATTAATTATACACGTTACTTTGTAACTTAAATAATTTCAAAAATATTTACATTTTTGTTCAAATTATGTCTTGAATATCATTAGTCGAAAGAAAAATTGCTACTGTGACAAATATCTATCTAGTACTTGACAAATATAATACATGTATCTCCTCTCAAACGTGCAACTTGACAATATTTTCTAAAAGAATGAACAAATAGATATGTTTAAAATGTGAAAACTCAGGAATATGTACTAAACGATACGGTTATAGCATTATTGAATAATTTTATGAGCCAACATTTATTTAAAGCTATATAATAATAGGCAACATTTCAAGTGTTAATTCGCTTATAGTTAATTAAAACATGTTAATTCGCTTCTAAGAAGAGAGCTTTCACAGATAGTGAAACATTTTCGTTTGCACTTAATTATAATTATTGTACATAATTATATTAATAGAGAAGGTTATAATAAATGAATGAATTATTGTTACTGATAAAATGCCGTTATTTAACTATCTCTGATTAATAATTCAACACATTTATAATACAACATAATGTAAAGTACAATTACCAACACTTGTTACAATTCATTATGATAAAATTATTTTATAATTTAATTACACATAAATTGTTTAATGGAAAGGTCTTTTGGAGGAATGATGTAGGTTTCATGATAAAGTAATATTAGGTTCTAAATCAGATTTTTCATAAGATTATCTTATATAAGCCTTAGAATAAAAACAATTAAGACAAAATAATCTATTTTAATTTTCACTTACCAACAAATATGTATATATCTGGAGATTAAAAGCTCTGAATATTCAGAAAACAATAGTGATCTGAAAAATAAATACAAAATTTATGTGATATTTTATTTTAAAACTGTTTTTACCAACAAAATATTTTTATTGACTTCTTCAAAGAAACCTGTTTTATTTTACTACAGTTTTCACTATAATTAAATTGCAATAAATTATTTACACAAATTAATATTTCAAATATTATATTTATTAAATTTAGATTGAGCATGTGAAGACGTAGGTAATAGATAAAGACAGATTTTGCATTAAGTAATTAAGAAAAATGTTATTTATTAAAAAAATATTGATTTAATATGAATTGGCAAAATGATTATTTGAATTTTTAGTTATTTAATACCATATATTCATGATAATTGTGAGAAATTGGTATTTCATAATTTTCTAAAATTAAAAATGCGTTTCATTTCTTTATATTTAACCTCGTGTAAAAATTTTAATTTATAAAATCAATTTATATCTATTTGATTATCAACTTATTAACAAAATACAGAAGCATATAATTTCAATTGTGATAGGTAACCCTGTAGTATTACCCTGTTAATCAGGGTTTATTTAATGGTGAGTAATTCGAAAAATTTAAAATCACATATAAAAGTAATACAATATAATATAATACTTTTAGATTTAATTTATTTTATATATTGCAAAAGAATTTCAGTGTCAATTTGATGTGGATATTTGTTTTTATATGATGTGTACTTATTTTAAGTATAACACAAAAAATAAAAATTTATTTCAGTTAACATATGATATGGTAATTCAGGGAGTATATAACATAACTATGAAGAAAAAATTGACTAAATGATACACAGTCAAAAACATTAAAACTTCAATTCAAAAGTTGCAATTCAATTCAATACATTCAGTTCAAAAGTTTTAAAAATAATTAATTTTTGGTCATTTAATGTAATGTATATTAAATATTTCGGTATTATTGCATGTAATTTAATATGTGATTTTTTAAAACTATTCTGTATACATATTCCGAGTAATTTTAATGCCAATGACAAATTTTTATATTAATTTAAATATTAATTAAATATTAATTTTGTGAAAAATATGAAACTTATTCAGGCATAAAAAATTATAAAGCAGTTTTGAGTAACAGGAATAAAATCCAATGAAAATCTAGTTCATAATTCTGTGTTATTCGGAACACCTACCTATTTAAAATTTTCTGAGTTAGTGAGGTAAAATATACCTCCAAAACTTTGCATTGTTTGATTAATACTCTGAATATAAAAACGAAAGCAAATTCCCATAATATTCTGTTCCATTATTACTTATATGGTTCTTTTTACAATAGTTAGTGACGGATAGTCTAGTCATAAATAGAATAAAAAGTTCGTTACCATGGGGAATTTCTTGAAACTTTCTAAACAACCCTGAAGAGATCAAATCGAATTTTGTGTTCTAGTTAATGAATACATTTGAAAACTATTAATCGTAATTTTTAATAGCTATAATTAATTTTTATAATTCCAAAAATCTTGTCTTCGAATCAATGTGTTTTGAACAAGATAATTTTTTTATGCCTATGGAGAAAAGATGGTAGCTTTTTAACTTTCGATAAAGAATACAAAATGAAAACTGTAAAAGAGTAAATGAAATTTCAATAATAGATTAGAAAGAACTCCAGAACTTATCATATGAAAAATTTAACTATAGTACGCAATAGTTCTTAAATTTTCTTCGAAAATGGAACCCTATTTTAGTACAGATATAAAAATATGCATACACTTTTTAAACATTTACCTTAAAATATACAAAAAATGTTTTTACAAATTATCTTAAAATTTGCACAAACTAAATTTATAATACTTAGATTAAAAGTAAATAAAAGTTTAAAAAATGTCATAAACAACTTTTTTAGTGTTATTAATTATAACTCATTTTGAGCCAGATGACACATTATTTTTAATTTCGATACTTTTATACAATGCCTCCTTTAAGTATAAAGCTAAACAAAGAAAAAAGTTTTATTTCTATTTATTTTACATTCATTTTATGATTAAGAAACAAATTATTTTGATTTGCATAACGAAACAGCAATATATAAATTTTTGACAGAAAGAACAAATAATTATACTGATACATTTCTAAAATACATTTTATTTTTTTAAAATAACAATTTATTTAGTTATAAATGATTCATAAAATAAAACTAAAATACAGTTATAATTAATACCAAACATTTTATATAAGTGATACTTACGAAATTTCATATTTCTAATGAAATGATTGTTTTCAACTTCATCAAAACACATTAACGAAACTAAATTGGATATTACCGACATAGATGTCTGATCTTCCTTGAAATGATCAAATTTCATAAATTAACCTATCTGGAGTTACATGTATATTAATATGATCTTCGAATATCATGTTTTTCTTGAAGAGATACTATATCGTATGTAATTTTCTAAATTCGGGCATACTTGAGCAAAACAAGAAGTACAGAAACTTAAACACCTGCTCTAATCTACCAGTAATCGTTTCTTGCAGAACAGATTTTTTTCATGAAACTTTTTATTTATTTATTGTGTCACTATTCTTAAACGGTTGCCTACATTTCGCTATGGGGCTTCGTTTCGGTATGCGTTTAAGTTTCTTGGATGAGTGTATGATAATATAGAAATATTTAATAAAACACCAAATTATTTTACTTATGTAGAGCCTCTTCAGCTTTTTTGCCGTTGTTTTCCTATGTGTCTCATTTTCTAACAATTCTTTTTTCCACTTTTGATTCTTCCATAGCTTTGCGAGTTATCTTGGTACACGGTACAGTAATTATTTTTAAATACATTTCTCCGAATAAAATTAAATTTGAATTTTTTTGTTAAATTTTGTATTTAATTGCCGATTTTAGGTTTATTGTTATCATCTGCTGATTCCAGGATATGTAAAATCGGTCATGGTTGCAGTGACCTCCAAATTGAATGATACTTCTAGGGTTTGTTGGGTTTAATCTGGGATATTTCTGCTTGGTTCTTATAACCAAATTATGAATAACCACTCTTTAACTCCAATGGGTCACCAAGCTTGATAGAGTACGTGATCCAAAAAATTGTGCTGAGGATACACTGTATTTAGGGTAATTTCGCTCAAAATTCTTCTATAAAGTATAAGTACTAAACTCGATACAGTAATTCAACCAATAAAACTAAAAATATGCTAAAAATAGTTAAAAGTCGCCATAAATTAAACTCATTTTTAAATTCGTATTTTTTCTTACGAATATGGAAATCTTATTTGGATAAATCTGACCAATTTAATAGATGAGAATAGTATGATACTTCAAGCGTTACTTGTAAATATGATGAAGTTTTTAAAGATTTTCTTCTAATTAATGCAAACGCCAATGGAGTTCTACAGAAGATAATTTCTAATTTATGATTACACAAAAAAGTGTTTTAACTAAGTAATGTGTCATGAGGAAAAGAAACTTAAAGAATGATGACATCTGGCTTAACGCGGCTAGTAAACGAAACTCATTAAATAATTCGTTGCAGGAATCTAACTATAATCAATTTTATTTTATGTAAAATATTTATATTTGAATCTAACTTTAATTCATGAATTATGATTTATTTATACATTATGTAATAAAAAAAATCACTGAAATCTGTTTAATTCAACACTTTTACAAAGTGAGTAATTATAGATATAAATTAAATTTATTTCCTTATTTCAAGAACATTTGAATCGGGATAAATCATAAACTCATTAAAAATTATTTTAGTTTTTGATAAAAATGATTTTATTTTCAAATTATGAATTGAAAAATGACTTCCGAAAAGGTTTCGAAAGTATTACTAGTAGAATACAATCTTAAAAATCTTGAATAACGATAGTGTCAAAAATAGAATTTCGTTTTCGATATTAACATATACTATTTTAATATTACTAGCATATTTTCAAAAAACATACATTCATACAATTAAGTATTAGATAAAGGTAGTTTTCGACCCCCCAGTGTGCTTCAAATTTATTCAGTTTAATCTAATGCTTAATATAAAAAGTAATAACGATATATACTTTTGATCTAAAGTTCAATAAAATAAAAAAATTATAAAAATAAGTCAAAATAAATCAAATGAATAAGCATCTATCTTGTGAGAATAGAAAAGTTTAAAAAATTTAATTATTCGTAAATATTGAAATTCTAATTGTGAACAAAGTATAGTAAAATGGTTTATTTCTAGAATAATAAATACAAAGAAAGCATGAATTATGGCTTAATAATTTTATAGGCTAAATTATATAATATTTCTCTTTCATAATGTAAATTATCAAAGGTATAGTGCCTTACTAACTATACATAAAATATGAAATTACTATCATAAAAATATAAAAAAATAATAATTTTGATTTAATTATTATTGCTATCAATTA
This sequence comes from Latrodectus geometricus, assembly GCA_026290005.1. NCBI lineage: Eukaryota > Metazoa > Arthropoda > Arachnida > Araneae > Theridiidae > Latrodectus > Latrodectus geometricus. The sequence continues at coordinate 44,380 of JAPDSC010153844.1, forward strand.
AAAATTTTCACATATAAGCCTAAAATGAGTTTAATTATATGCATGTTTAAATAATTACTATCACGAATTTTATGTGTGAAATTTGCAATAATTTTTTTACTTATCCTAAAAATATGTTTTTTCGTTAAAATTTTTTGTTTTAATCATGAAGGAAAAAATATCTACTTGGTACGACTTATTATAATTCAGATAAAACAATCAAGTGATCTAAAATAACAGGACTAGTGATAATTCTTTGAAAGAATGTAACATTAATTGATGGAGAAAAAATTATATTTAAATGTATAAAAAAAGGAATTTCTTTTTTACTATTTTGACTTGTAACCTGCTTTTAACTGTAGTATATCTATTAAATGAATTAAAAAGTCTTAAAATCTCAATTTTTAATGAAGATATAAAAATAGCCTAATATAGAAAACTATTTTTAAAATTTTATATTCAACATTTTTAAAAACTCCCATAAAATGTTTACAGGATTTTACAATTCTTTTTTTTTTCTTAAAATAATTTTTAAATGAAAGTTTACAATTCTTTCTGTATTCTTTAAGTTGAAGCAAAATATACTAATATCAATATAATAAAATATTATTAGTTTGTAAATTATGGTCAAATAAAATTTTTATAATCAAAAACTAATAATGACATTCCATGTTATATTACGTAATATATATATATATATAATTCTCAATAAATATGTTTTTATTATTTATTTTGTTAGATTTTTTTATATGTTAGATATTTTAGTTGAAATATACAAAATAAATCATAAATCAAATAAATGCCAATGATATTCAGACGTATTGACAAATTTTATCACATAATTATTCATGTATTATCATTTCGCATTAAAATATCAACGATTCTTAGAACTTAGGTATATATATTTTAAATATCCGGTATATAAATCACAATTGTGAAAAAGAAATGAATTACATTCATAAACATTTCAAGTGAAAATCATAAATAATGACAGAATTATCTGGAAATAATATTTTCTTTAGGCAGGTGTGTGTGTGACGTACTATATGTTATTCTTATTTCACACGAGAAATTTTAAAAATACAGAAATAAATTATTTTGATATTCTTAAATAGGATTTAACTGTATTTGTTTTGGAAATATTTTCTGGCGCTAAATTTAAATGTTTATTTTTCATAACAAGAAAAAAAAATAAAATCGAAAAGGAATTGACTAGTCATATAATATGGTTTATTTTTCTTTAATAAAATTAAATAAAAGAGAAAAGCTCTTTTATTTTTAGTAAAAGTGCTTATACAAAACAAATAAATTAAATTTTTATTGTATAGTTTCAATAAGATATTCTTTTTCTAATCATAGATATTTTAAAACTCAAAATGATGTGCAAAACTTTAACAATCATGTAATGCTTCAGAAAATAATCATGTATTTATAGAAAAATACTTGTTAAATCTGTGCAGCTGATATATAATATAATAGAAGTTTGATATACTTATAAAAGTTTATCAATGGTGTTACAAGAACATGTAAAATGTTGGCAGATAGTACATAGACCGCAATACAATAAAAGAAAATAATGAAAAGTGCTATTAAAATCATTTCTCTGTTTCCTCTGTTATTCAAGTAAGAAATATATAATTCAAATAAGTTCTATATAATACAAGTAAGTTCAACATAAAATAAAACTATTTAGATGATTTTACAAAAAAAAAAAAAAAAAAAAAAAAGAAGGATCAACTCACTTATGGGTCGATAAAAGAAACGATTTATCATAGATAATTTTAATCCCCACAAATGTATTTCCTCATAAATTTGGAAAGTCTTTGAAATCATGCGTACAAATGTAAGAAAATTAGGAGTGGCTGTTTAACGCACGCCCAGTAGCGAAAAGAGATTTATATTCACACTGTGTGAAATGTTCCGTAACAGTCGAATTGCCATGCACCGTCTTTGAAGAAGTAACTATTTCTCTTGTTTGAACGATTCATTCGTTTCTCAGGTTCATTTTTTTTATATTAGTTGGATTGGTGCAAAATGCCCCAAAGCTAGAAATCGTTTGAGTGTTGCCACAAATTATTTACTGACTAGAGCTTTTTCAATTCCAAAATGATAACTGATGTGAAGAAAAAAATAATTTTAATGAAAATATTTAGAAAAATATAATAGTTTTGATTCTAGATTGTTGATAAGGATCGATGATTGTATTGCCAGCAAATTATCTATTATTATGGGAATTTATTTTAGGGTGCTTTTGCTATAAATTTATTTTTATAAACGCTAATACCTGGATATTTTCGCTTTCTTGGAGCTCTTACAACAGTATCAATTAATTTCTAAGGTCATCATTATAGAAATAGCTTCAAGAATTTCTCTAAGTTAAAATTCTTGCACATAGTTTGTCGCTTCCAAATCCAGGCGATTTCTTTTAATGTGGCATCAAAAGACTTATTTTTACAAACAGTTTCTTCTGGAAAAACGTAACAACATCTTTCTCACTTCTAAGCAAATTAAAAATTGCCAATATTAGTCTTTAAATTGAAAAATAAAACTTTATACGACGTCACGTGATTTAACAAATTAGAGAAATATAAATCGAAAATGTTTATTGCTTTCTTTTTTCAGGTTTTGATTCCATTAGAATGAATGATCAATTTATTGCTGTCGCTCTGTGTTTTTCATATGATTTAGTGTGGGCACACAGAGAACAATTGCTGACAACGAGTTCAGAATGAAATGCCAAATAGCTATTATAATTTAGAAGAGGTCAACATCTCTTAATTCGTTTAGTAGGTGCTACATAATCAACAGCTCTTCTTTGCATTGAAATACCATATATCTGAAACAAACTTCCTGATAATTTTTCAACAAGTTTGTGCAAAAGCACATGTTACACATCGTGTTCGTATCTTCCTCAATACAGAGGGTATTCTATTGTTGTTTTGGTCAGCTCGATCTCCATACCTATCACTAAGAAAAAACATGAGGTCAGGGGTATCTGAAACAATGTCCCCTCACACTTATCTAGTTTCTAAGGTTGAAGAAGTTTAGCATATACATGAAACAGCATGGATTGAATTTCCCGTTTCTGTCATTCAAACTCTGTTCTACTCAATGCCTAACTGATAAATTCTGCTTTAGCTGCTAGTGGTGGCAACAGTTTTCAATAATTTAGTGTCCTTCCAAGCCTCTAAAATACTTGCAAATTCAATCATTTTGTCTTCATGCTATACTATTTACGAAAAATTATATTTTTTATTTGCTTTTTTTGAATTTTAGTGACCAGTTGTGTACTGTTTGTCTACCAAAATAATATCTCTCGTCAAATAGTCTGGTTTGCGGCTGTTGCTATAGTTTTCTTGTCGAGTGGGCAGTAAGGTATTATTAAAGGTAATGAATTGCTGGTATTTAACATAACTCATGTTATTTTTAGTTTTAAGCAAAATTTCATATTTAATATTAAAAAGAATTATACCTAAAACTGTGCATGCATATAATAAACAAAAATACTATTTTATTTAAGTTTTAAATTAAAAGTTTAAATATCCACTTTGATTGAAAAATTACAAATAAATGCTGAACTGACTTCCTTTTAACTTTTTTTTTAATATAAATTAAGATACAGTAAATTTACGTTAAATTTATCATGGGTTAATAATATTGTTTTTTGGAGTAGAAGATCCTAGACACAATTCCAGCTACTATTGAACAATAAAAGATAACAGTCGTATTTCTTCTATGTACATCTGCAAGGATGCATGCTTGAGAAATCTCTGAATTTCCTCATTCGCAGCACGTAAGTAAGACTCAGTATTCATGAAGTCTTCCAGGTTAGTTTTAGATGGTAGGTGTTAAAAGAGCTTTACAGCAGCTTTCGAGTGTTAGGACTATGATTCATCAATTCCTTCATTATCACTTATGCAGTATCTATCAATCACCATACTTATTCAAATGCGGTATCAAATTACCAGTTACAAAACATACAATATAATATTAATCTAAAAGAAAAAAAAAGTATTGGTTGCCTTGAACTGTAATTATACATATCTAAATGGTTTTGTAAATGTTGAAATAATGTGGGACTCAAAATTAAAGCATGCAAGCCATTTCGACTAAAATAAAAGATGCTTAAGCTCAGCGAAATTCATCAACTTCGCACAAATAACATGCTAAATTTAACAAATAACACAAGACACGTTAATCGCTATCAACCTCAAATATCACAACAGTTCACAGATAGGAAGATATGTCATTGTGGCCCTTGTTGGCATATCAAACAAAAATGTTTGTTCAAGTCTGCATCATTATAAATTTTAATACATTTGCGTACACTGCTCAACCCAGTGCGTATTATTTTTTGGTAGTATTAATATTTCTTCTTTCCTACAGTTTATTATCATAATAGTGGAACAAGCTAAGTATGAAAACTCCTAACTCTACCTTTCATTAGTTCCATGCTGTTTTACTATTATTTCACACAATTGTGGTTTTCTTTATTCAATTTTATCTAGTTATAGGGAGCCTTAATCTTGAATAGATTTATTTGTGAGAAAGAATTCACGATAGCTAATAAACTATATGTATAATTTAAGAAGATACAAGCAAACAAATATAAATTGATTGTTAATATTTCTTGATTGATACTAATGCATACCCTTAAATGCGACATGAAAAGCTCATTAAAATAGTATAGAAGAATGGCTCACATCACGCTATTATGTCTTATATTCCTATCTCCCACATGCATGCAATAATAATTTTTTGATGCCATATTTGTGAGCAAAGAAAAAAAATTCACTGAATATTCTTATTTGGACCTAGGAATCATACGAAAATAGATATTACAACCGAAGTCGTTTTAAATTTGTTTGAGATAAAATTTTATTTGATTTAAGAAAATTTCTTTCTATCTGGAATTATACGTTATGAATAATTGTGATAATAGAAGGTATTTACATTTTTTAGTACATTATTTTTCTATTCGTCACTGACCACTCGATGTCATTAAATTTGAATAGTTTCCAGACAATGAGAGGATTTTATATACAATTATTATTACTATTATTATTTTTTTTTATCTGAAGGACATTTGTAACTATCTCTACGAAGAACATTCTTTACAAATATGTCATAAATTATTTTTAGGAACTTTGATTCATTCATTGGTTGGTAAATTCAGAAAAAAAGAGCTTTTCGGGAAAGGCTTCTTGATCTCCTTTATCATTAAAAGAACTCAAGAAATTGAATTTTCAAATTTGAGATAAATCTCTCTTTCAAGTTATTCCACACAAGTTTCTCCTTTTTTTATCTCCCTCTTCGGGGTTCAAAGCTCTTAATCCGATACCAGCTACTAAACAACAGAAAGTGTGTACAGAACTTCTGTTGTCTTCTTTTAGCCAGCACGTCTGCTGGGTTGGTGGTTAGGGCATTTTCTGATTTTCACTCTCCATACATACGAATACAACCTATGAAAATTCCTCTTAGAACATGATGGTTATGAGAGATAGATGTTAAAAATGTGATATAACAGGTCTGGTGCTCAGAACAATATACGAAAATTACCACGATGCTTATAAGTTCAAGATTGTCAAGAACTTCTAATTAACTTCGGTATTCATGTATTTAAGAATTAAAAGAAGAGCATGACTATAAAGAAAATACCTCTAGAACTTGGTCTAGGTTAATAGCTCAAACTTATGGATTCCAATGAACCCACATCTTTTGTTCACATCCCCGTAGTATCTGTCATGTATTAACAGTTTATTAGCTTTCAAAAGTTATATGACATGTATGTATAATGTTTATGATTCTAAATGCTTTTTGAAGGTTGCCCGTTGCCAAATTAACAGATATGTTTTATGTAATTTGCCTTTTTAAGCAGTTTTTCAAATTGATTCATTTCAAAGTCTCAGTAATTTGATTGAGAAATACATTTCTCGATCACTTTTCCTTTTTCATCACTACTGAGAATCATCACTTTCACCGCTACTAATAGAAAATCATTTTTCGATCACTGCTAAGATAGAAAAATAAAAGTATTCCTTTTGATCCTTGCAGAAGATCATTATAATAAATCTCTCAACAATTACATGATCTAAAGGTAATTCCCCTCTTTTATTGCAATGTAAAAAATCTTGGAATAGGGTCCTTACTCATAATGCGATCTTTCATTTGACTGTGGTTTGAAATGTTGTAGAGGGTATGGTAGTATTCATAGACTTGAAGCTACAAAACAAGTAACTGAAGTGTACCAAATAAAAGAAGCAACTTATTTTATTTAAATCAGTTTTTCTATCCATGTGAATTGAAGTCGAAGAATAATTTTGACATGATGCTGTAAATTACTTAATGACCTAAGGATGTTTTAAGACATTTCAATGTCCACCTTATAATTGCCTTTAGGGAGTATTTTCCATAAGACAGTACCTCATATTTTAATGCCATAATGGAAGAAACTGGGAAAACTCCCAAGAATTTGCCTCGACAAAAATGATTGCATACAAAAGAAACAGAAAAGCAGAATACATCTCCCTTTATTCAATAGTTGTTTGAGCTCGAACCAGAGATCTTTCGACCTGAAGAGAGGTGTCCTGCCACTAGGCTACTGTGAGCTTTAAGTTTTGATTTTGACATTTTTTATATTTATGCTATTTTTCTACTCTACTCACGACATGAATATTAAAAAGGAATGGGAAAAGGCATAATTTTGAGTGCTGTCTTGCCAACCAATTTAAGAAGCGTAATTTATGATTCATTTACTTTAAACATATGTATGAAAGATACGATGAATCTTAAATTGTTACAAATATTATGAATATATTGAAAGAAAGAATCCATTTTTATATACGAAAAATGAAAATGAAATGTATACAAAATTTATTTCTTAGTAAGATTTTAATTACAATATCATTCTCTCCTATGTAAATAATGACGTGTTAATTGCATATATGAAAAAGCTTGTATGTCTCCATGGAATGTTATTTATATGGAAAATAATTCTGCACTTTCAATAACCTATTTTAAATATATTGGTCTTGAATCTCGGTGAGAACGTTTGGGGTGTTTTGAAAAGATATATTTTATCCTTCTTATGAAATCCTTAAAACTACTTTGCAAGGACAAACAATGACGTTCACTTTTAATTAACTTAATGAATCATTCCAATTAATATTATAAGTTTGTGGCTTTAACATTCCTTGCAGATCATGCATGTTTATTTCTTTATGATTAGCCGGGCATAGGATTTCATATCCTTAAAACTGCTTTGTGGTGTGTGCGGTGAAGATGATTATTAAACTAAACTCAATAGCACAACAGCCTAGATGGGTGCCGAGGCCTACAGTGTTAAACTCTGTCTTCATGACTGAGGGTCAAGAGGTGTGAAGCATATTTCTCGTTTGGAGGTCAGCTTAACGCTAACTCTTAGTGTTTAGTTCCCACGTATTGCTTGACATTAAGTTTTATCGACCTACTGAAAGGATCAAAGGCCGAGTCCATCTTGCCAGCTCGTAGATCGAACCTCGAACCAATACTTGGGAGCCCGAAGCGCTACCACAAGGTCAAGGGGTTGGAAAATGATCATTGTTAATATGAATGTATATAGTATGAGTTCCAAAAAATAATTTTTAAAACTATGGTCAAATATTTCTTAGAAAAGAATATTCACAGAATAATTTTGAGTCATTTTTAACAAGCAAATTTTAAGGGGGAAAGAAAGAAAAAAATTACATGGGAATCAGTTCCTACTCCATTCAGAGAGAGAGAAGGAGGAGTCATACCTATCATTTAAATTCCAACAAGGTATGTTTTCTCACCTGTGCGGCGTAACGTTCGTTGCGCTTAGAAGAGGGAGGAGCACCTTTTAACCAATGAGAAGGAAGAATATTAACTTTCTCTCCTTTATTTATAGTATAATGGAAAAAAAAAGAAAAAAAAATTGCAATTTTTTTTTAAAGAAATTGAATTTTGAAAAAATTACCAGTTTTTTCAAAGTTCATTTTATTTTTTAACTTTTTTAAAGAAAGATTAAAAACTCTCAATTTAACTTTTATTGGTACATTTTTTATTATTTAACATTTTTTGATTCACAACAATTTTATAAATGTTTGATAAACTCAAAACGTGTTTCTTTGATGAGAACTATTGCTCTTAAAAATAATTGTTCCATAGTTTCATTTTTGAAATAAAATGATATTTTCAAGCAAATTAAAATTAATATTTTAGGGAAATAAAAACTAATTATTTCTCATTACATAAATAATAATAATTGATATTCATTAATTCCCAAGTAAATAAAATTATAAAAATATAACGATTTTAGTTTATCAGAATATTTTACGAGTTGTGATAGAAAAAACAAAATGTCATACATATTTTACATAATAAAATTTCGTATGTGTGTAAGTCATGAAAGTATATATAGCAAGCAAAAAATTTGAAAAAATGGCATTATTGTTATTATAATTAAAAAGTCTTTAATTAAAAAAATCTGTTAATTAAAAAAATCTAAAATTATTCTGTAAAAAAGTTTTAGAAAATTTTATAAAAGCTTTGTAAAAATTATATCAGAAATGTAGGCCACTTTTGTACTAAATCATAATTCAGCATTCAATGTGGGTTCTATTTTTATTTATTTTTTGAACACTATTCAATTCAAATTTTGCAATATTCAAATACAATATAAATTTCAAAGCGTATTTATTGCAAGAATGATCTAAAAAAAAATTCTATTGAGAGAGTTACTTAAAATAAGCTCTATAAAATTGAATAGTTGATTTTATCAATTGTTCATTTAATAATTAATTGTCATGAATCAATATAAATTTCAAGACAAAAATTTATTTCAAGAATGAATTTTAAAAAAATTCTATTGAGAAAGTTACTGAAATAAGTTCAGTAAATAATTGATTTTAACAATTATCTATTTAATAATTTACTGTCACGACTCAATTAAAAACTTATTTAAGAAGACAGGTTTTAAAAGAAAGACTATACTCTCTCTTTTTAGATTTTTTTTTTTTAACAAAGGATACTTATAAAATTTATAAATGCATGATTAAAATTGATTTTACTTAAAAAATATTAATTTTCAACTTCTTATATATGCATTATAAATTTGAATTACATTTAATAAATATAAAACAAAATACATTATATTTAATAAAAATATGCGAAAGTAACTTAAAAAAAATGAAATGCAATCAATCAGTATAAATTAATTAAATAATTATAATATGAGCAATACGTCTAAATGAAAAATGATAATTCATTATTTCATTTGATAATTATCAACATACATCATCATCATAAGGGAATGATTTTGCATCTTTAATTATAAAAACTATTTAGAAATTTTAGCAATTATTTAAATTAGCGATTTCCGATTGATTGAATGATTTCCAATTATTTTATACAGACTCTTATATTACAACGCAAGATAATTTTAAATATGGATAAGACTATGTAAATTAGTACTCACCGATTGCTCTCCAACTCGAAGCTGTGTACGATACTTAACAAATGTCCACAATATATATGTGATTTGTGTCATTGAGCAAAGTAGGACACGTCATCATCTAATTGCCCAATCCAATGGCGACAAGGTATTAGTAAGAATTCTTTCGTTCATTGGCTTCTGATTGGAGGATGTACGACGTATGATTTATTTTCATTTTAGTTACGCATGCATATATATTTGTCTGGTAGACAATTTTTTTTTTCTTAAGGTTTTTAGTTAAAATGAAAATATAGTTTTTTTTTTATCTTCAAATATTCTGTTCCATAAGAGAGTGTTTATTTTTGTTATTTAACTCTTTTATTTATAGTGATAGTGACATATACTGTCGGATATCTTACCATAAATCACATTAAAAAGCGGAACTGTTTAACAAGCTAAAGAAAAATATCATAAGAGAGTGTAATACATTAATGTGAACATTCTTTTTGTGGAACTTAATTTAATGTTGGATTTCTCAATATGATTAGTTTTATAAATTCTTTTAAAATAAACGTAATAGAATTTTATGCAAATTTTTTTAAATTTCAATTAATTTTATTTTATTATATTAAAAATCTAAACTTTAATATATAACTTTAAAAAAAAATATCACACATTGAGTTATCAATCAAAATGGGATTTTTATTTTTGATTGTATAAAATAAAAAATAAAGTCTTATATTTAATTTTCATTAAATCAACAGAAAATTTGTTACCTACCCATTAAATTTCAATATCTACTCATTAAATTTCATTATGTTAAGGTGAATGTAAACTGTATTGTTTAGTTAAATTAGGTTGTTCACCAATAAAGTATGCAAATTAGTGAGTGTAGAAGAAATTTTACGGTCATTTTGAATATTTTTTAAAAGAAAAGAAAACAGACTTAAATCAGATTAAATATGTGTCATTAATATACTTTATTTGAATCTTAGAGACTAATTTTTAAAATCACATTTAAAATTATTTTTTCCAATAAATTTAGATTATAAATATTATTCTTTATATATTATACAAAAATCATATTTTATGATAACCCATGAAAATTATAAATAACCTTTGAAATAAAATAATAATTGAGTGATATTATGTACTTCCAAAATCAATAAAAACAATTAAAATTATGAAAAAAATTGTTATTACAATGTTTTGATTTTCCATGGGCACTCAGAAACTAGTGTTTTCTTTCATTTTTGTTTTAAGTTACATTATTGGGAATAAAGTTTTATCCTTGAAATCCTAGTAAAAATCTTAACTCATCTATTCACAAGATTTATCACATTTATTTTATTTTTTTGTTTCTCCTGCAGTCTTATAGTCTTTTCTCAAGATTTATAAGCATATGTTGCAGTCATAAATAATCTACTCAAGTATACTAGCATATTAAACAGAAAAGAACAGAATTATTGGCAATTGATGCTTTTTTCGCAAACTAGTTTTGTGATATTCCAATTATTTCAATCGTTAATTACTATAATTCTTTATAGGAATATGTGAAAAACATTTAGGATCTGCTACTTATAAATGAATGTTCGTTTCTTTTTTTTTTTTTAAGTGGTGCAATTCGATCTATAAAATAGATTATAAACATCTACACCTAAGATTGGAATTAATTCCACGAACTTATGAACTGAAGGTCAAAGTGTTAAAAATTTTATTTATAGCTTGACTTCCGGTATGCTATAAAATATGATATACATGAATTGTATCGAATTAAATTTTCTATTAACTGAAAATGACTTAGGACAGAAATTACGAAACTCTTTTAATCAAAACTTTCTTGCACAAATAGGATAATTAATGAATATTCACTAAAAATATGCTTTCCTTAAATTTGTGTAGGCATAATTCTCGTTGGTCGAAGATGTGGCGACGAGGTGTCCAGCGGGAGCCGTTGACCTCTTTTAATAACAAGGGTATAACCTAAAATTACACTTAAAGATCTATGCATGGTTACAACGAGGAATAAAAGAATAAGTACTCCCAGATTGAGTGTTTGCATGGTGACTCATAAGTAGTTACAGGAGGTAGTTACCAGAAATTAAGACACTGAGATATATACAAAATAAATGATAAAATATATACAAAATCAACAACATCAAAGGAAATGGAAGAGCAGTCCAAAATTTATTGCGAATAAAGTAATTGACCTAAATATTTGGGCAGAAAGCCCGTTGCAGTTAAGAAAACATTTTAGCGGCTCTAACAATCGGCCCACCCACTCCACTCCACTAGAGAGCCCCACCCACTCCAGGATATAAACAAACAAATGTTTGTAAACAAACGGGAGGGAGGGGGGCTATCGCTGTGAAATTAGGGTTTGGGAAAGAGAAATAATTATTCAGTTGTGGGGGTGATCCTGAGGACGGCTCTAGGTCTGTGAAAATGTATTAATTCATATGGATTATAGTTATCAATTTTTTGGATTTCAGAATTATTTATGTTATAGAGTTTATTATAAAACCTGAATGTGAGATGCTTGATGTAATTTATTAGAGTGGGGTAGGCATAATTTTACAATGACAAATATTCATTATCTATGTTTCTATTCTAAAGAAAATTAAGTAATAACTGTGACCAATAACAGACAAGCGTTGTTTCATGATTTGCATGGATTGCAGATGGCAGCACATGTTACAGAATCCAGCATTTCTGACAAAAAAAGTTAAGATGAGTCTTGCTTTATATTATCAAGCGTCGCGGTATTATAAATATATTTTTTAAGCA
>JAPDSC010153850.1:0-20673 GCA_026290005.1 Latrodectus geometricus
GGGACTATAGGAATCAGAGCTGGACACACTAGCAAAGGTTTCTCCGATGACATTGGCAATGTCTACCGTTGAGGAATGCACAGCAGCTCCAGTTTTTAAAACAGGAATGGAACAATCCTGATAAATACCATTGGCTGCTTTTACTTTCCTCCACAATTGTTTGCTGGATGTCGATGATGTAATTGAAGACACGTAACGAATCCAAGATTCTCTTTGACTCTGGCGTCTTACTCTACGAGCTTGAGCTTTGGCTTTTTTAAAGGTAATAAGGTTCACCGTAGTAGGGTATCTTCGGAAAATATTCCATTGCTTCCTTTGTTTCTTGTAATATAGTCGGCACTCTTCATTCCACCAGGGTTTTATATGTTTGTGTGGAGTAGAGGAACTTTTTGGGATAGCTACATCCGCAGCTTTGATTATTGTTTCAGCGACATATTTAACGGCATCATCAATAGCATCACTCTTAACTCTTGTTTCCGTAATCACAGCCAATTGCGTGAAAAGAACCCAATCGGCTCGACTGTACACGTAATTAGGTGTTCTATGGGACACATTATTACTTCCAGTCTGAGTCACGATTAGAGGGAAATGATCGCTGTTGAAAAGGTCATTTCCAACAGTTAAATTCAGCAACGGCAAAAGTGACGGAGAACAAATAGCTAAGTCAAGAGAGTGAAATGTCCGTGTAGGTTCGTGGAAATAAGTCTTCTCGTCGGTATTTAGCAGACAGAGAGAGTTATCAGATATGAACTGCTCAATCTGACGACCGCGAGAATTCGTATCATCACTACCCCACAAAGGACTATGGCCGTTAAAATCGCCCAACAATAAAAATGGAGCTGGGAGTTGATCACCTAAGTCATTTAGTTCCTCTGCTTGAATGATGTCATTTGGTGGTAAATAAAGGCTACAGATTGTGATAAGACATGTGGTATGCATTTGGATAGCAACAGCCTGCAATGCAGTGCGCAAATGGTGTGCTGTACTAGGGCATCTGTTTGATGTGAATATACAAACTCCACCACTGGCAGCGGCATTACCATCATAATCTTTTCTGTAGCATTTAAATCCACGTATTTTAGAGGCAATAGTGGGCTTCAGGAATGTTTCCTGGAGAGCCACACATATAGGATTGTAGTAAGAGATGATGGATTTGACATCATCAATTCGAGGCCGGAAACTACGACAATTCCATGAAACAAAGGAAGTCATTAATGGAATATAAACTAACCATTATCACTGTTACTTATTGTCATCTCAGATGAATCATCTAGGCTGAATTCATCATCTGAGGGATGCAGTTTAACAGTGTCTGCATCCAAAGCATGAAGGGCTTTTTTTGAAGTTAGGGAAGGGATGCGATGTCCTTCCTTGGAGAGTTTTAATTTTCTGGCTTTTAGGGCTTTTGATTTGGCGGACATTTTGGTAAAAGTGGGTATAGGCTTATTAGATTTCTTAACCTGTGAGGGCAAACAAACAGTAGGACATGAGCTTGTTTCTGTTTGGGTACTACAAGATCGAGTAACCTTTTTGGCCGCAGCAGCATAGCTAACACCAGCTACTGGAGTCCGCGAAGTTACTAAGCGTCGAGCCTCTGGTTGTTGTTGTTGTTGGGTTGGGTTTCATGGCGCAAGGTCCAAAATTGGACAAGCTGCGCCAAGAGTAAAATATCAGTTTTGCATTTATTTATTTTCTATCTCATTTATTTTTAAACCCAAACAACATTTAAAATGTATTAAAAAACAAAAATTTTTGTATAAGTGTATAATTTAAAAGTAAAATTGTGTAAAATTTAAAAAAAAAGTTAAATTTATTTATAATTTTATAAATATAAACCAAATTAAATAAGATTTAAAAAGCCAATTGATCTTAAAAAAGCAAACAAGTTTGCATGGGGTGGTTCCCCCAACAAATCAAATAATGTTAAAAAGTCTGTTTTAAAAAATAATAAGCGTTCATTGTTAAAATCTTTGCATGAAATTAAAATATGTGATACAGTATATGGTACATCACACGCTTCACACCATGGGTTTAACTCACTTAGAAATAGATGCCTGTGTGTGAAACGTGTGTGTCCGATACGAAGGCGAGTCAATCTGACGTCTGATCTTCGTAACGGTAAAACTGATGATGGGATGATGTATGAAAAAATGGCACGTAGTTTGTTTGTGACCTGCATATTCCATAACTCCTGCCAGAGAGAGTTAACAAATTTTTTAACAACCCTTCTCACGTCGAAAAGAGGGACAGATGAATGAAGAACAGACGATGCAGCTTTAGCAGCTGCATCTGCTTTTTCATTTCCCTCTAGACCTACATGACCTGGTATCCAACAGAAAATGATGTCATATCCCTTGCCAGCAAGGGAATCCAATGCTCCGAAAATCTTGGACAGAACTGGATGATAATTGTTATAGTTTTTCAACGCTTCCAAAACACTCAAACTGTCAGTATACACGCAGATTTTCTTAAACTGCTCTGTATTCACTAGCTGAAGGGCTTGGTGGATGGCCGTAGCTTCAGCTGTAAAGATGGAGCAGGACGTATGAAGGCTGTAACCATAACTAGTATTGGCATAAAATATGCCACAGCCAACATGTCCTGCTGTTTTAGAACCATCCGTGAATACAGGCGTGTATGATGAATACTGACAGCGATGTAATAGAAAAAGCTGTTGAAAAATAGTTGAGGTTGTGTCCGATTTTCTAAATTGAGCAAAAGGATTGATGATATTAATCTGTGGATCATACCAGGGTGGATGTGATTGAAGGTCCGTTTTAATAAAACGAAAGGCAACTCGTCAGAGCTATTGGTCGATAATTTGAAGGTTCTGAAGGATCCTTACCAGGTTTAAGGACCGGAATTACAGTTGCTTCATTCCAAATTGACGGGAATTCATTTTCAGTCCAGATCCTATTGAACAAATACAATAAGTTCAACAGGGAGTCTGGACTTAAATGTCGAAGCATTTGGTAACTGATTCCATCAGGTCCTGGGCTGGTATTATTGGCCTGCTGTAATGCTCGCTTCAATTCCAACATCCGAAATTCGCAGTTGTAAGGCAAAGCTTGTCTATGGTTGAAACGAATTGGTATTTGCTCGGCTCGACTCTTAGTCCTTAAAAACGAAGGACTATAAGAGTCGGAGCTTGAGACGTTAGCAAATGTTTCACCAAAGACGTTAGCAATGTCTGCAGGAGAAGAGTATATAGCAGCTCCGGTTTTTAAAATAGGAATTGCTAATTCTCTATAAATACCATTGGCTGCTTTTACTTTTCTCCATAACTGCTTACTGGATGTTGAAGATGTAATTGAAGAGACATAGCGAGACCAGGATTCCTTCTGACTTCGTCGACGAGCTCTGCGAGCTAATGCTTTTGCTCTCTTAAAGGCAATTAGATTCTCCGTTGTGGGGTATCTCCGAAATAACCCCCATAACCTCCTTTGTTTTTTATAAGTTTCTTGACATTCCTTGTTCCACCAAGGTTTGCAACGCCTTTTTGGTGTAGAAGAACTCTTAGGTATTGCAGTATCAGCTGCTCCTATAATTGTTTCAGTGACTTTATTTACGGCATTATCAATATCCTCGATCGTAACCATTTTATCATCAACGACTGCCAATTGTGTAAATAACGTCCAATCTGCCCGACTGTACACGTAAGTAGGTAAGCGATGTCGCACGCTACTACCTCCAGTCTGGGAGATGACGAGTGGGAAATGATCGCTATTATGCAGATCATTCCCTACTGTTAAATTTAACAACGGCAGAAGGGATGGTGAACAAATGGCGAGATCGAGGGAATGAAATGTTCTTGTGGGTATGTGGAAATATGTTTTCTCGTCGGTATTCATCAGACAGAGGCAATTATCAGAAATAAATTGCTCTATCTGACGACCGCGAGAATTAGTATCATCACTTCCCCACAGAGGATTATGTCCGTTAAAGTCACCTACTAACAAAAACGGTGTAGGCAGCTGATCCATTAATGCATCGAGTTCTTCTTGGCGGATGACATCATGTGGTGGCAAATACAAACTACAGACTGTAATTAAGCATGTTGTATGTATTCTTATAGCTACAGCCTGTAGAGTAGTATTTAATGGATGGACAGTGCTGGGGTAGTTATTGGATGTTAATATGCAAACACCACCAGACACTGAACCATCGTCACCACAGTCTTTTCTAAAGCAATTAAATCCACGCATGTTGATGTTATTAGTGGACTTCAGGCAAGTTTCCTGAAGTGCCAAACATGCGGGATTATATTTTGTTATTAGAGACTTGATGTCATCATGATGTGAACGCAAACCATGGCAGTTCCAAGAAACAAAGGAAGTTATTTTTTAAATTGTAGGGCTCCTTTTCCGGAGCTGGAAGGCGGGTCATCTATCAGTTCCTCGAACGATACATCGTCGTCCGAGGGATATAAGGACACCGCGTCAGTCTCCAAGCAGGAGAAAGCGTTTTGGGTGGAAATTAATCGTCTTTTTGGTTCTTTTGAATTTTTTAATTTAAGAGCTTTCTCCGCTTTTGATTTGGCAAAAGGAGCCTTTTTTGAGAATGTCGGAGTTTTTTTGAATTTTGGCTTGTCAGATAATTGGGGTAATTTAATTGGGGAAATAGAAAATGATTCTGTTTGGGTGCTGCTCGATTTGGTGACTTTTCTGGCAGCATTGGCATAACTCACTCCTGGTTGGGGAGTACGTGAAGTGACTTTTTTTCTCGCCTCAGGATATGAACATTTCTGTTGTACTTTTACCGTGGTGATCTCCTTTTCCAGCAAATACTGAGGACAAGTTCGAGAGTAGGAGGGATGGTCACCATGACAGTTGACACAAACCTCCTTCGCATTGCAGTCCGAGCTATCGTGGCCAACCACCGCGCAGCGAGCGCAGGTGAGTTTGCCTCTGCAAGCGTTTCTCGAATGTCCAAAGCGCTGACATTGGAAACAACGCAAGGGATTCGGGATATATGGCCTGACGGGTAAATTCATGTACGCAGCCTTTACGTACTGCGGAAGGTCTGGGGTCGCAAAAGTCAGAATCAGGTGTTTGGTATCAATAATGTTACCATCCCGTCTGACTGTAATGCGTCTTACGCCACAGACCTTCTGATCTTGCAAATTTTCAAGAATTTCTTCCGTCGGCGTATATAATAAATCCCTTGCTGAGATAACACCACAGGAAAAGTTGAGATTGCCATGAGGTGAGACAGTCACTTCTAAGTTTGCCAGAGTTTTCATACTTGCCAGAATTGCTGCTTGAGATTCTGAAGCAGCCTCTATAAGCAAGTCACCAGAGCGCATCTTTTGAACCTTTTTAACTTCCCCTACTATTCCCGATATTCCCTTTGATATTAGGAAGGGGGACACTGTAGTGAAGTTTCCTTCCTTCCTCTTTATAACAAAAAATTTTGGCTCCAATGTATCCATTTGTTGCTCCCGCGGGAGAAAAGAAAAATTTTTATTCTCCATAGATAGTAAATTAAAAATTCGGGACCTGACCGCACCACCCACCACCGAGTCCAACAATGGGATGCAGACCAGCTGCACCAGTGCTAGCCAGATCCTATACGCTCACAGTACATCCCTGTGATGGCCTCCACCCTTAACGAGTCATCCAGCAGATGTACCGATCGCTTGACCCATAAAGCCGATTGATGACAGCACACCTCCCGTTTACCTGAAGCAGAGGCCAAAGTAATGTGTTGGTCTCTGGGGGCCTCAATTACCAGGACCCTCCTTTCCAGGGACACGGGTCTCCACGCACGGCAAACACGTGGGTGATTTAGTCCCCAAGAGTAGCTAATAGCAACAGAGCGGCGACAGCTGCTCAAGGGGAGCCCTCAACCTCATGAGAGGCAACCACAATGAGGGAGAAAGGGAAGAAAAAGCAGAAGAGTAGAGGAGAGAAGAAAAGAAAGAAAAGAGGACAGATCACTGGGGTACCTCGGGATTGTGACACCCGTGTTTACTTAAAGTAAGTAAACCCCCTGAGGGGCGTCGAGCCTCTGGATATGATATTTTATTTGTGATTTTAAGTGTCGTGATTTCTTTTTCCAGTTGCCAAACGGGACAAGATCGAGAGTAAGAAGCGTGAGCCCCTTTGCAATTTACACACACTTCTTTGGCTTCGCAGGTAAGGCTGTCATGGCCAACGTCAGAACAACGGGCGCAAGTAAGTTTACCTCGGCAAGCAATTTTAGAGTGCCCAAAACGTTGACACTGGAAACATCTTAGAGGACTTGGGATGAAAGGCCGAACAGAACACCTCATATATGCCACTTTAATATGTTGTGGCAAGTCTGGTGTTGCGAAAGTCAAAATGAGATGCTTTGTATTCAGTACAATGCCATCTCGCATGATTGTGATTCGCTTGACTGCACAGACATTTTGGCCATGGAGGTTGTCTAATATTTCTTCTGTAGGTGTATGATATAAGTCCTCTGCAGATATCACACCTCGTGAGAAATTTAAATTTCCATGAGGTTCGACGCTAACAGCTATGTCAGCTATTGTCTTCAAGTTTTGCATCATGATAGACTGCTGTTCGGATACAGTTTCTATTAACAGAACACCAGATCTTAGCTTTTTTATTGATTTGACTTCACCCACATTTGAAGTAATACCCTTTTCAATGAGAAAAGGTGAGACAGACTCAAAAGATCCACCAATTTTTTTGACAATATAAAATTTTGCTTTGCAATTATTCATTTGTTGCTCCCGAGGGAGTGAGGAGAAAGTTTTTTTTCCATGTAGGATTATACAAAATTCGGGGACCGACGGCACCACCCACCACGGAGTCCTACAAGGGGATGCAAGTCAACTGCACCAGTGCTAGCCAGTCCCTATACGCTCACAGCACATCCCTGAAGTGGTCTCCACCCTTAACGAGTCACCCAGTAGATGTACCGATCGCTTGATCCATAAAGCCGATTGATGTGCTGAGGACCACAACACACCTCCCGTTTACCTGAAGCAGAGGCCAAAGTAATGTATTGGTCTCTGGGGGCCTCAATTACCAGGACCCTCCTTTCCAGGGACACGGGTCTCCACGCACGGCAAACACGTGGGTGATTTAGTCCCCGAGAGTAGCTAATAGCAACAGAGCGGCAACAGCTGCTCAAGGGGAGCCCTCAACTTCGTAAGAAGCAACCACAATAAGGGGGAAAAGTAAGAAAAAGCAGGAGAGAGGATAGAAAAGAAAGAAGAGCACAGATCACTGGGGTACCTCGGGATTGTGACACCCGTGTTTACTTAAAGAAAGTAAACCCCCTGAGGGGGATCCACGCATGGAAACATTATTTGTAGACTTCAGGAAAGTCTCCTGAAGTGCTACACATGCGGGACTATAAATTGATGTTATAGATTTGATGTCATCAATATGAGAGCGTAAACCATGGCAGTTCCATGAAACAAAGGAGACTATTTTTCAAATTAAAAAGCTCCTCTCCTGGAGCTGGAGGGCATGTCTTCCGTCCATTCATCGAACGATATATCATCGTCCGAAGGATGTAAGGAGACAGCATCAGACTCCAGTGATATGGCTCTACGGGTGGATATTGAGGGCCTAAAGGGGCCCTCTTTTGCAGATTTTAATTTCAGAGCCTTCATGGCTTTTGATTTAGCCATAGGAGCTTTTTTCCGAACGATGGATACGGAGGTTGATTTTGGCTTTTGTATAGTAGTAGGGGGTAATTTAATGAGGGGAAGCGAAAAGTCTTCAGTTTGAGTACTTGCTGTTCTGGTGACCTTGGCAGCGATTTTGGCATAACTTGCCCCTGCTTGAGGTGTACGAGATGTAACAGAACGTCTCGCCTCGGGATATGAACAGTTGGTCTTAACCTTCGTGGTAATAATTTCTTTTTCTAATTGCCAGATAGGACAACTTCTAGCGTAGGAGGGGTGATCTCCTTTGCAGTTGACACATTTTTCTTTTGCTGTGCAAGAAGAACTTTCATGGTCAACTGCAGCGCAGCGAGCGCAAGTCAGTTTACCCCTACAAGCTATTTTGGAGTGTCCAAATCGTTGGCAATTGAAGCAGCGTAAAGGATTTGGTATAAATGGCCTAACGGAGAGATTCATATACGCAGCTTTACTATGCTGCGGTAAGTCTGGTGTCGCAAATGTCAGAGTGAGGTGTTTGGTATTTATTACCTTACCATCACGTCTGACAGTAATGCGTTTTACAGCGCAGACTTTTTGATCTTTTAGATTTTCTAGAATCTCATCGGTTGGCGTGTTAAGCAAATCCCTGGCTGAAATAACACCACGAGAAAAGTTAAGACTGTTATGAGGAGAGACGGACACCTCAAGGTTAGCAAGCATGCTCATTTTATTAATCTGGGTTGCTTGTGCTTGAGAAGCAACTTCCACCATTAGGTCTCCAGAACACAGCTTTCGAATACTCCTCACTTCCCCAATTGTGCTTGAAATAGATTTCTGGATGAGGAAAGGGGATACATTATCAAACGTACCCTCTTTCCGATGAATAATGTAGAACTTTGCATTTAGAAGTGCAAACATATGCTCCCGCGGGAGAACAGAAAGATTGTTTGTTTCCATAATAGAAATGGAAGTTTCGGGACCTGACGGCACCACCCTCCACCGAGTCCAACAAGGGGATGCAGACCAGCTGCACCAGTGCTAGCCAGATCCTATACGCTCACAGTACATCCCTGTGATGGCCTCCACATTTAACGAGTCATCCAGCAGATGTACCGATCGCTTGATCCATAAAGCCGATTGATGTGCTGAGGACCACAACACACCTCCCGTTTACCTGAAGCAGAGGCCAAAGTAATGTGTTGGTCTCTGGGGGCCTCAATTACCAGGACCCTCCTTTCCAGGGACACGGGTCTCCACGCACGGCAAACACGTGGGTGATTTAGTCCCCAAGAGTAGCTAATAGCAACAGAGTGGCGACAGCTACTCAAGGGAAGCCCTCAACCTCATATGAGGCAACCACAATGAGGGAGAAAAGGAAGAAAAAGCAGAAGGGAAGAGGAGAGAAGAAAATAAAGAAGAGGACAGATCACTGGGGTACCTCGGGATTGTGACACCCGTGTTTACTTAAAGAAAGTAAACCCCCTGAGGGGCCCATTTCTCCTGCATTAGAGAGACTATATGATGCTCGACCATACAGCATCCAACCTTTTCTCACTCGAACTAAACAGCAACTCCATTTGACAGACCTACATGATGTCCGTTTTATTAAAACGGACTTACAATCACATCCACCCTGGTACGATCCACAGATAACTATTATTAATCCATTTGCTCAATATACAAAATCGGACACAACCTCAACAGTTTTTCAACAGCTTTATCTATCTCATCGCTGTCAGTATTCATCATACACGCCTGTATTCACGGATGGTTCAAAAACTGCAGGACATGTTGGCTGTGGCATATTTTATGCTGATACCAGTCATGGTTACAGCCTTCATGCGTCCTGCTCAGTCTTTACCGCTGAAGCAACGGCTATCCATCAAGCCATTCAGCTAGTGAATACAGAGCCGTTTCATAAAATCTGCATGTATACTGACAGTTTAAGTGTTTTAGAAGCGTTGGAAAACTATAACAATTGTCATCCAGTTGTGTCCAAGATTTTCGGAGCATTGGATTCCCTTGCTGGCGAGGGTTATGACATCATTTTCTGTTGGATCCCAGGTCATGTAGGTCTAGAGGGAAATGAAAAGGCAGATGCAGCTCCTAAAGCTGCATCGTCCTCACTCCATTCATCTGTCCCTCTTTTCGACGTGAGAAGGGTTGTTAAATCATTTGTTAACTCTCTCTGGCAGGAGTTATGGAGTATGCAGGTCTCTAATAAATTGTGTGCCATATTCCCATCTTTCATTCCATCGTCAGTTTTACCGTTACGAAGAGCAGATGTTAGATTAACTCGCCTTCGTATCGGACACACACGTTTCACACATAGACATTTGTTTTTAAGTGAACTTAATCCATGGTGTGAAACGTGTGATGAACCATATACAGTTACTCATATTTTAATCTCATGTCCTGTTTTTAACGTTTACCGTTTTAAATATTTTACAACTGACCTTTTAACTCTGAATGATTTAGTGGGGGAATCACCCCACCGAAACCTTTTTGCCTTTTTAAGGGAAATTGGTTTCCTTGCTTTTATTTAAATTGTATTAATGTTAATTTTATTTCTATTTACTTATATTTTCCTAGATTTTATGTAAATTTATACATTTATTTTTGTGTTTTAAACTTTTAATGTTGAGTTTGGGTTTTCCTTAAAACTTATATATTTTCTTTAAAGCTTATTTTTTGGCGCAGCTTGTCCTATTTTGGACCTTGCGCCTTAAAACCCAACCAACAACAACAACAACCGCCTTTTCATTTCCCTCTAGACCTACATGACCTGGGATCCAACAGAAAATGATGTTATAACCCTTGCCAGCAAGGGAATCCAATGCTCTGAAAATCTGGGACACAACAGGATGACAATAATTTGAATTTTTCAACGCTTCTAGTACACTCAAACTGTCAGTATATACACAAATTTTATGACAATTTCCTGTATTCACAAGCTGAAGGGCTTGATAAATGGCCGTAGCTTCAGCTGTAAAGATGGAGCAGGACGTATGAAGGCTGTAACCATAACTGGCATTGGCATAGAATATGCCACAGCCAACATGTCCTGCAGTTTTAGATCCATCTGTGAATACAGGCGTGTATGATGAATACTGACAGCGATGTAAATAGAAAATCTGTTGAAAAATCGTTGAGGTTGTGTCCGATTTTCTAAACGGAGCAAATGGATTAATAATATTAATCTGTGGATCATGCCAGGGTGGATGTGAATGTAAGTCCGTTTTGATAAAACGGACATCATATAGGTCTGTCAAATGGAGTTGATCTTTAGTTCGAGTGAGAAAGGGTTGGATGCTATAGGAACGCGCATCATATAATCTCTTCAAAGCAGGAGTATATACCAAGGATCGTAAAGGATGTTGAATATCAGACATAACTTTAGCGTAATAATTGAGAGACAGCTGCATTCGTCTCAGGTCTAAAGGCAATTGTTTGCAAATCGCGTAAAGACTCTGGACGGGTGATGTGCGGAATGCTCCTGAGCAAATTCTCAAAGCAGAGTGATGCACAGTGTCCAATCTGCGTAAAACTGAAGACCTAGCAGATCCATATACACTTCCGTAGTCAATACGAGATAAAATGAGTGCTTGATAGACCCGAAGGAGTGACAAGCGATCAGCACCCCAAGATGTATTTGACAACACCTTGAGGATATTAAGCGATCGCTCACACTTCTTCCGCAAATGTAAAACATGCGGAAGAAAGGTCAATTTTCGGTCAAATAAAACACCAAGAAATTTTATCTCGTTGACCACTGGTATTGTAGTATCGTTTAGATGGATAGCAGGATCATTGTGAAAGCTAGTCATCTTGCAAAAATGGACACAGCAGCTCTTGCTAGGAGATATTGTAAAGCCATTCTCTGCACACCATGCAGCTGCTTTATTAACAGATGTTTGTAGTTGTCTCTCAATTAAACGCATGTTCGATCCTTGGCAAGATATTTGCAGGTCATCTACATACATTGTGCCATGAACTGTAGGTGATAAAAGATGAAGTATGTGACTGATGTATAAATTAAAAATAGTGACGCTTAAAATAGAGCCTTGGGGTACACCCTCGGCTTGTATAAAAGTATTGGAGGTAGATGATCCAATACGTATTTTAAAAGTGCGGGAGCGTAAAAAGTTTTGTAGGAATATCGGAAGATTACCCCTGAAGCCAAAATTATATAAAGTACGGAGAATTCCATATCGCCAGGTACGGTCATATGCCTTCTCTATGTCCTCTATGTCGAAGAAGATGGAAACCAGATGGTTCCTCCGCACGAAAGCGTTGCGGATTTGGGTTTCCAAATATGTTATGTTATCAAGAGTGGATCTTCCTTTACGGAAACCACTCTGATTAACATGTATACATTTATTTTCTTCTAAGACATGCACGAGACGGGCGTTGACCATACGTTCGAGAGTCTTACATAAGCAACTCGCCAGAGCTATAGGTCGATAATGTGAAAGGTTAGAAGGATCCTTACCAGTCTTTAGGATCGGAATCATTATAGCTTCATTCCAAATTGATGGAAATGCAATTTGAGTCCAGACTCTATTGAACAAATATAATAAGTTCAAAAGGGAATCTGGACTTAAATGTCGAAGCATTTGGTAACTGATTCCATCAGGTCCTGGGCTGGTATTATTGGCCTGCTGTAATGCCCGCTTCAATTCCAACATCCGAAATTCGCAGTTGTAAGGCAAAGCTTGTCTATGGTTGAAACGAATTGGAGTTTTCTCGGCTCGACTCTTAGTCCTTAAAAACGAAGGACTATAAGAGTCGGAGCTTGAGACATTAGCAAATGTTTCACCAAAGACGTTAGCAATGTCTGCAGGAGAAGAGCATATAGCAGCTCCGGTTTTTAAAATAGGAATTGCAAATTCTCTATAAATACCATTGGCTGCTTTTACTTTTCTCCATAACTGCGTACTAGATGTGGAAGATGTTATTGAAGAAACATAGCGAGACCAGGATTCCTTCTTACTTCGACGACGAGCTCTGCGAGCTAATGCTTTTGCTCTCTTAAAGGCAATAAGGTTCTTCGTTGTGGGGTATCTCCGAAATAACCCCCATAACTTCCTCTGTTTTTTATAAGTTAGTTCACATTCCTTGTTCCACCACGGTTTGCAGCGCCTTTTTAGTTTAGAAGAACTCTTAGGTATTGCAGTATCAGCTGCTCCTATAATTGTTTCAGTGACTTTATTTACGGCATTATCAATATCCTCGATCGTAACCATGTTATTGTCAACGACTGCCAATTGTGTAAATAACGTCCAATCTGCCCGACTGTACACGTACGTAGGTAGACGTTGTCCTACACCAGTACCTCCAGTCTGGGAGATGACGAGTGGGAAATGATCGCTATTATGCAGATCATTCCCTACTGTAAAATTTAACAACGGCAGAAGTGATGGAGAACAAATGGCGAGATCGAGAGAATGAAATGTTCTTGTGGGTAGGTGGAAATATGTCTTCTCGTCGGTATTGATAAGACAGAGACAGTTATCAGAAATAAACTGCTCTATCTGACTACCGCGAGAATTCGTATCACTACTACCCCACAAAGAATTATGTCCTTTAAAGTCACCTACTAACAGAAATGGTGTAGGTAGCTGATCGACTAATGTATCGAGTTCTTCCTGGCGGATGACTACTACGTTAATAATATAAACTACAGACTGTAATCAAGCATGTTGTGTGAATTCTCACAGCTACAGCCTGTAGAGTTGTATTTAATGGATGGACAGTGCTGGGGTAGTTATTAGATGTTAATATGCAAACACCACCAGACACTGAACCATCGTCACCACAGTCTTTTCTAAAGCAATTAAATCCACGCATGTTAATAGTATTGTTGGACTTCAGGAGAGTTTCCTGAAGCGCCAAACATGCGGGATTATATATTGATATTAGAGACTTGATGTCATCATGATGTGAACGCAAACCATGGCAGTTCCAAGAAACAAAGGAAGTTATTTTTTGAGTTGTAAAGCTCCTTTTCCGGAGATGGAAGGCGGGTCATCTATCAGCTCCTCGAACGATACATCATCGTCCGAGGGATACAAAGACACCGCGTCAGTCTCCAAGCAGGAGAAAGCATTACGGGTGGAAATTAATCGTTTTTTTGGTTCTTTGGAAATTTTAAATTTCAGAGCTTTCTCTGCTTCTGATTTGGCGAAAGGAGCTTTTTTAGAAAATGTCGGAGTTTTTTTAAATTTAGGCTTTTCTGATATTTGGGGTAATTTGACAGGGGAAATAGAAAATGATTCTGTTTGTGTGCTGCTCGATTCGGTGACTTTTCTGGCAGCATTGGCATAACTAACTTCCGGTTGGGGAGTACGTGAAGTGACTATTCGCCTCGCCTCAGGATATGAACATTTCTGTTGTACCTTAACTGTGGTGATCTCTTTTTCTAGTACATACTGAGGACAAGTTCGAGAATAGGAGGGATGGTCACCTTTACAGTTGACACAAGCCTCCTTCGCATTGCAGTTCGAGCTGTCGTGGCCAACCACCGCGCAGCGAGCGCAGGTTAGATTGCCTCTGCAAGCGTTTCTCGAATGCCCAAAGCGTTGACATTGAAAACATCGCAAGGGGTTAGGGATGTATGGCCTGACGGGTAAATTCATATACGCAGCTTTAACGTACTGCGGAAGGTCTGGCGTCGCAAAAGTCAGAATCAGGTGTTTGGTATCGATAATGTTACCATCCCGTCTGACTGTTATGCGTCTTACGTTACAGACCTTCTGATCTTGCAGATTTTCAAGAATTTCTTCCGTCGGCGTATATATCAAATCCCTTGCGGAGACAACACCACAAGAAAAGTTAAGGTTTCCGTGAGGTGAGACAGTCACTTTGATGTTAGCAATTGTTTTCATACTTGCCAGAATTGCTGCTTGAGAGTCTGAAGCAGCCTCTACAAGCAGGTCACCGGAGCGCATTTTCTGAATCTTTTTTACTTCCCCGACTATTCCCGATATTCCCTTTGATATCAGAAAGGGGGACACAGTGGTAAAATTTCCCTCCTTTCTTTTAATTACAAAAAATTTTGGCTTAAGTGTTTCGTACTGTTCCTCCCGCGGGAGAAAAGTAAAGTATTTGTTCTCCATTTATCATTTATTAAAAATTCGGGACCTGACTGCACCACCCACCACCGAGTCCAACAAGGGGATGCAGACCAGCTGCACCAGTGCTAGCCAGATCCTATACGCTCACAGTACATCCCTGTGATGGCCTCCACCCTTAACGAGTCATCCAGCAGATGTACCGATCGCTTGATCCATAAAGCCGATTGATGTGCTGAGGACCACAACACACCTCCCGTTTACCTGAAGCAGAGGCCAAAGTAATGTGTTGGCCTCTGGGGGCCTCAATTACCAGGACCCTCCTTTCCAGGGACACGGGTCTCCACGCACGGCAAACACGTGGGTGATTTAGTCCCCAAGAGTAGCTAATCGCAACAGAGCGGCGACAGCTGCTCAAGGGGAGCCCTCAACCTCATCAGAGGCAACCACATTGAGGGAGAAAAGCAGAAGTTGAGAGTAGAGAAGAAAAGAAAGAGGACACATCACTGGGGTACCTCGGGATTGTGACACCCGTGTTTACTTAAAGAAAGTAAACCCCCTGAGCGGGGTAAATTCGAAGGAGTGACACGCGTTGTTGTTGTTGTTAGTTGGGTTTTGTGGCGCAAGGTCCAAAGAGGACAAGCTGCGCCAAACGTTAAGTCTTAAAGAAAATTGACATATTATAGACAAAACCCAAACGCAACTTTAAAAATTTAAAACAAAAAAATTAATGTATATATTTATTTTAAAATCTACAAAACATGAAAGTATATGAAAATAAAATAAAATTGATAAAATTCAAATAAAATTAATGAAACCAACTTCCCTAAGAAAGGAAAAAAGGTTTCTGTGGGGAGGCTCCCCCACCAAATCATACATAGCTAAAATGTCAGTATCAAAAAATTTAAAACGGTATAAGTTAAAATAGGGGCATGATATTAAAATATGATGAACAGTGTATGGTACATCACACGTTTCACACCATGGATTTAGTTCATTTAGAAACAAATGTCTGTGTGTGAAACGTGTGTGTCCGATACGAAGGCGAGTCAATCTGACATCTGCTCTTCGTAACGGTAAAATTGATGATGGAATGAGGTATGGAAAGATGGCACGCAGTTTGTTTCCGACCTGCATACTCCATGACTCCTGCCAAAGAGAATTAACAAATCTTTTTACAACCCTTCTCACGTCGAAGAGAGGGACAGATGAATGAAGTACGAACGATGTAGTTTTAGCAGCTGCATCTGCCTTTTCATTTCCCTCTAGACCTACATGACCTGGGACCCAACAGAAAATGATGTCATATCCCTTGCCAGCAAGGGAATCCAATGCTCCGAAAATCTTGGACACAACTGGATGACAATTATTATAGTTTTTCAACGCTTCTAATACACTCAAACTGTCAGTATACACGCAGATTTTATGAAACTTCTCTGTATTCACTAGCTGAAGAGCTTGAAGAATGGCAGTAGCTTCAGCTGTAAAGATGGAGCGGGACGTATGAAGGCTGTAACCATAACTGGTATCAGCGTAAAATACGCCACAGCCAACATGTCCTGCAGTTTTAGATCCATCTGTGAATACAGGCGTGTATGATGAATAATGACAGCGATGTGAAAAGAAAAGCTGTTGAAAAATCGTGGAGGTTGTGTCCGATTTTCTAAACTGAGCAAATGGATTAATAATATTAATCTGTGGATCATACCAGGGCGGATGTGAATGTAAGTCCGTTTTAATAAAACGGACATCATGTAGGTCTGTTAAATAGAGTTGAGATTTAGTTCGACTGAGAAAGGGTTGGATGCTATATGGTCGAGCATCATATAATCTCTGTAAGGCAGGAGTATATACCAAGGATCGTAAGGGATGTTGAATATTAGACATAACTTTAGCGTAGTAATTGAGAGACAGCTGCATTCGTCTCAGGTCTAAAGGCAATTGCTGACAAATCGCATAAAGACTCTGGACGGGTGATGTGCGGAATGCGCCTGAACAAATTCTCAAAGCAGAGTGATGCACAGTGTCCAGTCTGCGTAAGACAGAAGACCTAGCAGATCCATATACAACACTTCCGTAGTCAATACGAGACAAAATGAGTGCCTGGTAGACCCGAAGGAGTGACAAGCGATCAGCACCCCAAGATGTATTTGACAATACCTTGAGGATATTAAGCGATCGCTCGCACTTCTTCCGCAAATATAAAACATGCGGA
The DNA here is from genome assembly GCA_026290005.1 of Latrodectus geometricus. Classification (NCBI taxonomy): domain Eukaryota; kingdom Metazoa; phylum Arthropoda; class Arachnida; order Araneae; family Theridiidae; genus Latrodectus; species Latrodectus geometricus. Next base: position 16,895 of record JAPDSC010153850.1, read on the forward strand.
AGAAAGGTCAACTTTCGGTCGAATGTCACACCAAGAAATTTAATCTCGTTGACCACGGGTATTGCCGTGTTGTTTAGATGAATAACAGGATCATTGTGAATACTGGTCTTCCTGCAGAAATGGACACAGCAGCTCTTGCTAGGAGATAGCGTAAAGCCATTCTCTGCACACCATGCAGCTATTTTATTAACAGATGTTTGTAGTTGTCTCTCAATTAAACGCATATTCGATCCTTGGCAAGATATTTGCAGGTCGTCCACATATATCGTGCCATGAACTGAAGACGATAGAAGATGAAGTATGGAACTGATGTATAAATTAAAAATAGTGACGCTTAAAATGGAGCCTTGGGGTACACCCTCAGCTTGTATAAAAGTATTGGAGGTTGAGGATCCAATACGTATTTTAAAAGTGCGGGAGCGTAAAAAGTTTTGTAGGAATATCGGAAGATTACCCCTAAAGCCAATATTATATAAAGTACGGAGAATTCCGTATCGCCAGGCACGGTCATATGCCTTCTTTATGTCGAAGAAGATGGAAACCAGATGGTTTCTCCGCACAAATGCGTTGCGGATTTGGGTTTCCAAGTGTGTAATGTTATCAAGAGTGGATCTTCCTTTACGGAATCCACTCTGATTTACATGTATACATTTATTTTCTTCTAAGACATGTACGAGACGGGCGTTGACCATACGTTCGAGAGTCTTACAAAGGCAACTCGTCAGAGCTATTGGTCGATAATTTGATGGTTCTGAAGGATCCTTACCAGGCTTTAGGACCGGAATAACTATTGCTTCATTCCAAATTAATGGAAATTCATTTTCAGTCCAGATCCTATTGAACAAAATCAATATGTTCGATAGCGAATCTGGACTTAAATGTTGAAGCATAAGGTAGCTAATTCCATCAGGTCCTGGACTGGTATTATTGGCCTGCTGTAATGCTCGCTTCAATTCCAACATCCCAAATTCGCAGTTATAAGGCAAAGCTTGTCTATGGCTAAAACGAATTGGTATTTGCTCAGCTCGACTCTTAGTCCTTAAAAACGAAGGACTATAGGAGTCAGAGCTTGAGACACTAGCAAATGTTTCACCAAAGACGTTAGCAATGTCAATAGGAGAAGAGTATATAGCAGCTCCGGTTTTCAACACGGGATAGAGAATTCCGAGTAGATACCATTGGCTGCTTTAACTTTTCTCCACAACTGCTTACTAGATGTGGAAGATGTTATTGAAGAAACATAGCAGGACCAGGATTCCTTCTGACTTCGTCGACGAGCTCTGCGAGCTAATGCTTTGGTTCTCTTAAAGGCAATAAGATTCTCCGTTGAGGGGTACCTCCGGAAAAGCCCCCATAACTTCCTTTGTTTTTTATATGTTTGTTGGCATTCATTATTCCACCATGGTTTGCAACGCCTTTTTGGTGTAGAAGAACTTTTAGGTATTGCTGTATCAGCTGCACTTATAAGTGTTTCAGTGACTTTTTGTACGGCATTATCAATATTCTCGATCTTTACCGTTTTATTGTCAACGACTGCCAATTGTGTAAATAACGTCCAATCTGCCCGACTGTACACGTAAGTAGGTACGCGTTGCTGCACACTACTACCTCCAGTCTGATAGATGACGAGTGGGAAATGATCGCTGTTATGCAGATCATTCCCAACTGTTAAATTTAACAACGGCAGAAGTGACGGTGAACAAATGGCAAGATCGAGAGAATGAAATGTCCTTGTGGGTGTGTGGAAGTATGTTTTCTCGTCGGTATTCATCAGACAGAGGCTATTATCAGAAATAAAACCCTCAATCTGATGACCGCGAGAATTGGTATCGTCACTTCCCCACAAAGTATTATGTCCGTTAAAGTCACCGAATAACAAATATGGTGAAGGCAGCTGATCAACTAATGTTTCAAGTTCTTCTTGGCGGATGACATCATGTGGTGGCAAATACAGACTACAGACTGTAATTAAGCATGTTGTATGAATTCTGACAGCTACAGCCTGTAGGGATGTATTGATCGGATGGACAGTGCTGGAGAAGACATTAGATGTTAAAATGCAAACACCTCCAGACACTGTACCATCGTCACCACAGTCTTTTCTAAAGCATTGAAACCCACGCATATTGATGTTATTTGTAGACTTCAGGAAGGTCTCCTGAAGTGCTATGCATGCGGGGTTATAAGCTGATATAATAGACTTGATGTCATCAAGATGTGAACGCAAACCATGGCAGTTCCAACAAATAAAGGAAGTTATTATTTAAATTGAAAAGCTCCTCCCCCGGAGCTGGAAGGCGAGTCTTCTATCATTTCCTCGAGCGATAAATTATCGTCCGAGGGATGAAGAGAGACAGCATCAGCTTCCAGGGATGACATGGCTCTACGGGTGGATAAGGAGGACTTTCGTGGGCCCTCCTTTGCAGATTTTAATTTTGAGGCTTTTACGCCTCGAGATTTAGCCAGAGAAGCTTTTCTAAATAATGTGGATGTTGATTTTGGCCTTTCATTTGATGATTGGGGTAATCTCATTATAGGAAGTGGCAGGGTATCGGTTTGTGTACTAGAACTTTTGGTGACTTTTTTTGCTACGGCCGCATAACTCACTCCAGGCTGTGGCGCACGAGGGGCGACTATTTTCCTAGCCTCAGGATATGAACAATTGTTTTTGACTTTTATTGTGGTGATTTCTTTTTCTATAGCCCATTGAGGACAACTTCGAGAATAGGAGGGATGTTCACCTTTAAAGTTTACACAAACCTCCTTAGCTGTGCAGGTCGAATTATCGTGGCCAACTACCGCGCAGCGAGCGCAGGTAAGTTTGCCTCTGCAAGCATTTCTCGAGTGTCCAAAACGCTGGCATTGGAAACATCTCAAGGGATTTGGAATATATTGTCTGACGGGTAGATTCAAGTAAGCAACTTTGATTTTGTCAAGAAGGTCTGGGGTCGCAAAGGTCAGAATGAGATGTTTAGTGTCAATGAACTGCCCATCTCTTCTGACTCTAATGCGTTCAACTCCGCAGACCTTCTGACTTTTCAGATTATCAAGAATCTCCTCCGTCGACGTATTTAACAAATCCCTTGCTGAAATCACACCACGTGAAAAGTTCAAATTTCCATGAGGCAGGACTGTCACCTCTATATTTGCCATCAATGTCATATCTGATATTTTAGCTGCCTGGGTAGAGTTTGCAACCTCTATCAATAAGTCACCAGAACGTATTTTCCGAATACCACTGACTTCACCTACAAAACCCGATATTCCTTTTTGTATCAGAAATGGGGATACTTTCTCAAAAGAACCCACATTTCTTTTAACAATAAAATATTTACATGTTGAATCATTTAATAAATGCTCCCGTGGGAGAAAAGATAATTTTCTATTTTCCATAATATAATTTAAAATTTCGGGACTTGACCGCACCACCCACCACCGAGTCCAACAAGGGGATGCAGACCAGCTGCACCAGTGCTAGCCAAGTCCTATACGCTCACAGTACATCCCTGTGATGGCCTCCACCCTTAACGAGTCATCCAGCAGATGTACCGATCGCTTGATCCATAAAGCCGATTGATGTGCTGAGGACCACAGCACACCTCCCGTTTACCTGAAGCAGAGGCCAAAGTAATGTGTTGGTCTCTGGGGGCCTCAATTACCAGGACCCTCCTTTCCAGGGACACGGGTCTCCACGCACGGCAAACACGTGGGTGATTTAGTCCCCAAGAGTAGCTAATAGCAACAGAGCGGCGACAGCTGCTCAAGGGGAGCCCTCAACC
>JAPDSC010153860.1:0-65387 GCA_026290005.1 Latrodectus geometricus
TGAATGTGAGTGAAATTACTTTGAATTATTCCCTTTCTGTCCAAACCACATTATGTCTTGCGTCACACTGCATACAAAATTGAAATGAATCAGTAGCCAGCAGTATTAGTAAAAGGAAGCAATTGACTCGCACCAGTACGTTATTCGAGGGTGCACCAAACATTTTTATCAGATTTAGATCAGTAGAACGCCATTTTGATTGATTCCAATCAATTACCATCTGAATTCTATGTTCACTAGTGCACATTCTTTGTTCTATGTCGTTAGGTCATATGTGCATGGAGAACATGTCGATGTTGCCTCACTTCAGATTGTCTGACTCGTGACTTCCGTTATGATGTCATAACAAATTATTAATACCACTGCTTGTTCTGTCTCTATAAGCAGTAGGATACATTTTCTATCATCAACTATAGAAACACCTGATCGATTTTGTTCTGTTCGACGTTTAACATTCCTTATTTGCCGAAATCTATTCTTAAGTCTTGAGATATTTCTCTCTGCTATTCCAATAACGTCCAGCATTCATATTTGTGCTTGTTTGTTTAATCTCGTGATAATAAGCCAAGCCATGGATTACAGTACATCACGTTCTCGTGATGTTTTCATTTTTCCTCAAAATAAAAGCTGAACAAGTGGATTCAACAACTGAGAAAATTAAAAGAATCTTTAGCGAAATCAATCATGATTTCTGGGCTTAAACTTTTTTTCTGATTTTCTACCGTCATAAATTTCATATGCAATTTTCTTCTTCTTTTTGCTATGCTTTAAATTATAGATACTTTACTGTTTGAATGATTTTGCTAAAATAATATATATATAATTGAGAATGCTATCATTATTGTTATGTCGGTGAAGGATCGAATATTTGAGTTGATATTCTCGTATATTCGAGCTATTACCTGTATATGTCGACTATCATCAAAATGCACAGATTAAGGTCGAAAAGGGAAATCGAGATCAACAAAGAGGAGTGCATGATGTTAAATCTTTCCTTGTTACTGCATTAGCATATTTCCAGGTACCTAATCCAGAATTGGACTCTAATAGTTAATTACTAATTAGTTACTAGAAGTGGAAACTGCTCGTTGGGAGTTTACTTAATTTCGAAACAGGAGCAATCAGTAGAACCCAATACTTGAGCTGCCACTCTCTGAGGTATCATTTCTCTAGGAGGACAATGACATCCCACTTAAATTACTTCATCCGCCGTTAGTGAGCACTACGCGTCTTCGATGAAACCGGGATTCCAATACAATAAGAACCCGCTCTTCTCCAATAGTAAGAATGATGCTTTAACCATCATGCCAACACCGTTTCCTGCTAAATATTGTTCTCTTGCAATTGATGTTAAGTGATATATATTGGGTAATTTCTGAAACATTAATGTTTATTAATTCTATGCAAAACTGTATGGTATGCACAACATTTGTTTAAAATTCTATTCAAATATTCAATATCTTAATTCATTTTAAATAGATACTGCTATAAATTGAATTTTTTTTTTTCGAAAAATTAAATGCATTAATTGCAAATGAACGAGAAGAGCAACGTTATGTTTTTCAAAAGAAGAATACTGTGATTCCAAATTAATTCTGCTGAAACTAAGTGCAACACACTTTGAAATTATGAATAAAAAAAGTTTTTATAAAAAATGAACAGTGATGAAAAACTAACTGTATCATTAAAACAGGGTACACAAATATCCGTATCATGTTAACAACATTGAATTAATTACTCAGTGTATTGCTTGAAATTCACACCCAAAGAGGCAAGAGAAAAAGATCTAGTATGTGTAAGGATTTGCGAGTTAAATGCATAAATTTAAATAAAACATGAAGTTGTAGTGTTTAAATTTATGTCAGCAATATAAATCGAAACATAATTCCCATAAGAATGGTATGTTTTGAGAACAATGAGTTGAATTCAGAAGATTAAGTTGATCTAATAGACATACAATTATATACTGGAATGATGAATATGAGTTCGTAATAGAATAAATGTTCATAATAGTTCATAATGTATCAAGATCACTTGCCAAGCGGGAATGATGAATAGATTTTTGAATATTATTTCAATACTTTTTTTGAAAACTGAAATGCTTAAGTACCAAGTCACTTAAATAATAATATATGATTTAAAAACGTAGCGAAAATATGTGGATTTCATCGGAAGAACTCGTAATAGACAAGTGAAAGAAAAAAAGTCCCCATGTTACAAATGGCAAGTTTTTTTTTTTTTATTTTTTTAAATTTTTTTTTATTTATTTATTTATTTAATTTATTTATCGGATAAATTTAAAATTAAATTTTAATGCTTAAAAACAAGTTTCGTTGCCATCATTATAAAGAAGGCAATCAGCACCGAATATCGCTTTTCCTCCCATTAAAATCTAAAACTACATGTCCCCCCCCCAAAAAAAAAAGATGAAAATATTGGACTACCCTTCAAATCTACAACTTGTTTAAATTCTCCGGAGAGTTTGTCTCGCAATAAAAATACCCCTACAGGTTAAAGAAGCCCTCTTTTGATCGTTAGACGATATTCAATGCAAGATGCGAAATAATTATGCAACACTTGTCATAATTGTTTATAACGCATGAGAACAAAATGCAAATCTCTGATATTTTAAACATTACCATTTACGAATGTTATGACGAATGATATTTTAAACATTAAACATTACCATTTACGCATGGTGTATGATAAGCATGTCTATAGCTGCCAAGTAAGTCAGAAATAAATATATTTAGCAAATATTTTGGACATATCATGAAGCGACTAGGCGATATCAGAGGGTGAATGTTGGCATTATCAAAAATTCGGTTTTTCATCTACGTACATGAATACACATATATTTATGTGTGTTAGAGGGTGTTTATGTATATTAGGTTTTTGTATAAAAATATGTAAGAAATTTTCTGGAGAAATTCAAAGAATTTTAAAGAAGAAATTATTCTGTAATTAATTTTTTTAAACAATGTAATTTTAAATTTTTTTATTAAAAATTTTTCAATAAAAAAAGAGTAAGAAAATTTTAAAAAAAATTAAATATTTAAAGATAACTTTTTTAGAACGTAATTATTATACAAAGACTCAGACAAAACTGTTTCATTTTTTACTTTATCATTCAAATCTATAAGAAAGTTACAATTTCATCCCTTTCTAGCTATAGGATGATCATATATCAGTGAATGAACTTGAAGATGTTTCTGCCAGGTAAACTTTGCACATAGAATTAAATTTGAACCCCATATCTATAGTATGCAAAATCATATTATTCATATATATAAAGTTTATAAATAATTTATTTTATTTATTTTTTTTCTCTGTGAATTCTTAAAAAAAGCTGAGACGTTTCGATAATCTCCCAAGATTCTCTCTAATGCACATGATTTAAAATAAGAAGAAAAAATATTTTAAAATGAACAATTTTAAATAACAATTAAAAATAGTTTTCAATTAAAATGAAATAATTAAAGCTAAAAGTATTCATTACCCAAAATAAAGCTTTTTTTTTTAATCAAAAATATTATTACAGATTAAATTTTTATCAAAATAGAAGTGTTATAATTTTATGTAGCACAAGAAAGTTTAAGCCATTTGCAAACATCTAAAAAAATATCGTATAAGCCTTTAACATTCAAAATATCCAACTTCCGGTACTCACCAATGGGAGATGTTAAATGTACTGAATATAGAAAAGAAAATACAGTTTAAGACTCATAATTAATTACAAACCTTAGAACTTTATTTTTTATTATATTCTCTTAAATTTCATGTGAGCACAGCACAAATAGCTTGGTGAGATTTATGTGAATCTTTGCCACGAGTTATTCTGAGCCTTACATAAAATTCATTTCAAAATGGCTTAAAACCTGAATGAATTCTATATCTGATTTCAGGATAATTATTTACATAAGTGAATTGAATTCACATTAAAGTAACTACAGATAAATAATGAGCGAAAAATTGTTTTTTTCCTATCCGTCAAAGAGGGATGAAAATTAAAATTATCAAAAAGAACCAGGATGTTTCTAATTTCTTTTTACTTAAATAATTAAAACGCAACTTTTGTAAAATGTGTTTTTCCACATTTTGGATATAAAAATGGTTTTCTTTTCTAAGCCATATGTTTTTGTTTCAAATCGAAAGATAAAACATTGGAAACGCGTTGATTTTCCTTATCAAAACTGATCCATCGGCTAGCAAACTTTGTTTATAGTTTTGCATACACCTGCTCTTCATGCAAAGGAATTAGTAACGAGAATCAATTTATTTCGAGATATAAGCCGTAGTCGATTGTTGACACAGCTGAACGGCATTTTGAATTTCAGAGTTTGAGACATTTTCAGAACTTTTATTTCAAGATGCATATTTTAATGTATGTTAAGAAACTCGAAAAATTTTGTACATTGATAACTGTAACAATAATTATACAAGAAGAATCCCTCTCCTTGATTTGTAGTAATTTTCCTGACCTTTGATTGTTGTTTGTATAAATAATGAATAATCTGTTCTTGAAAAAATATGCAGATTTTTAACTCCTATTTTTGTGGAATTGTAGCACTTAAACATAGCTATTGGAAACTGAATTTCTTTCATTCATTGAAATCCTTTTAAGTGTGCTTTATAACCTAAACTCAGTTTATATATTTCGAATTAGTCATAATTATTTTTATAGTGCTTATGATTATTTTTCCTATATGAATAATACTTATAATTACTTTTTTTATAGAAATAGCGTGCTTTATAATCTAAACTCTTTTACAGATTTCGAATTAGTTTCATGCTACGAAGATTAATTGATGATTATGTCTCTAAACGGTATACCTACATTAAATTTGCTTTAGTAACTTGACACTAGTCTATAAGGTATTAGATTCAATTTCCATTTTTGGAAATAACATAGATTCCTGCCAAAACATATTCACGATATGATTTTTCTTTATCGTCAAGTATCGCTTATTTAGCTAAAAGATGAATTAAAAGGAAAGGATCAGGGAGATAACATCCAGCCAGCTAAAAAGAGAACAAACCTCTTCGAAAATGCCATCAAATCCTCTTGCCCGGTGAAGAGGTCTGACGAAAACGATTGGCCTCGGCAGCATGGCCAAGGGCAGAGTCAGACGCAACAACCGAGAATTTAATCGGTTAACATAAGCATCAAAACAAATTAGCCTTTTAATCTGCGGTAGCGAGCGCGGTTACGGATTTTCTATCGAAAACCGGGAAGAGGAGCAAATGGGCTGTTGCGGTTTAAGTAGTCACTCTACCCGTAATCTCTTGGTTGGCAGCCCACTGGAGTCTCCTCGCTCGCCTGTTATTGGTCGAGACTCAAATCCGACTTACGTATCGCTAATGGAAGTCAGGTAGATCCGGCAATCCCTAGGGAGCAGATAAAAGGTCCGGACATGTTCCGGATATCTTTTGGAACGTGCTTCGTAAGACCTTGATATGCTCTCAACCACCAATTCTTCGGCTTTTTTTTTTTTTTTTTTTTTGTTTATATATAGCTCGAGTTGGTTCTTCAGATGAAGATGGATTTTAAAGTGAATCCATTGTATGGGCATATTTTTATGCGTCATACGAAGATCGTAGGTGGAAAATTAATTTTAAAACTGGCTCATTATAATTCTTGATAAAACAAATCAATAAATAACAATGAATTATAAGAAGTTGCTAAATAGATTGGATAATTTTCTCTTGTAGTTTATTTTAAAATTAGTAACATTTTTATTTTGTTACTGTTACATATGCTGGTTTTAAAAAATATTCGAAGAAAATATATTTAAACCATAGTGATCTTTACAAATTTTAATAATATTAATAGCATTTTTTTCTGTCATAAGCATATATTTAATATAAATGCCAGTTTCAAAATGGTCAACCCCCATTAACTTAAGCATTATAGATTTAATTGTTACAATACACATTATATAAATGCCTAAATACTTAACTCTATATATGAATAATTATATGGGAATGTGTGAGTAAAGGTTATATTTAATAAATGACACATTAAAATAAAAATATATATACAAGGAATTCAATATTACATGTTAACAAACATAAAATTTTGTTTATTTTTTTATTAAAAATACTTAAGTGCCATGTATTTTTACTAGATGAAATTTTTTTTATTTTGATGTGAAACATGACCTACTTACCAGCTTCCTGGACTTTTAGGTCATCAAAATCATAATCGAATTTCCAGAACCACTGAATGACTTGAACAATGGTAGATAATTTCGAAAATTTGAAAAATAAATTACATGAAATTAATAAAACAAAAATTATGAACGAATCTTTAACATATAACTTACAAATGCTGTTTGACTAAAATATCAATAGAATCACAATATTTGTTGCATTTTCAATGATGCTTAAAAAATTGAAATAATTTGTCAACAAATATCATAATTTCAAATTTTCAAAGGTACTTGATATATTTTGATAAAGTTTCACATAAAATATTTGTCATAGGTTTGAAAATACAATAAGCTATTGTAAGTTTTCTTAAACACCAATTTATATGTAAATCAGTTTTTATCGCAGAATTATTAACATTTTTCTATGGTAGATATTTTCGTAGGCTGACTGTGAGAATCGAAAGCACTTTGACACAACATCCGGCCACACCTTCCTCCCATCCTCTTCGAGACCAAAAGAAAAGATATAAAAACAGAGTGTACATGTCTATGTAAAAGGAAAACTTCTGTTTTGGGGGTCCTAGCCATTAGGATCGTTATGATTTTGGAGACGTCAGTCTCAGAATAATCTAATAATTATTTTAGGCTTCTTAAGCCATCTTATGTAAGGGATTTTATTAGTGGAGACGTCAGTCTCAATATTTACGAATATTTAATTGTTTGGGCTACTTTAGCCAGCTTCATTAATTATGTGTGTAAGAGACGCCAGTCTCAAAAAAAAAATATATCTATCGGCTTCTCCAGCCATGTGATTAATTTCAAATGCTTGTTTTGTGTTGTGATGCTCTAAAAAAATAAATTAAAATTAGCATCTGTAATTTTGTTCGTAATTATTTCACCCGAACCTATGCAAATTGATTGTTCATTACTGGATTACCAATTCAAAATAGAACGTTTGGGAACTTTACTCTGACAAAAATGATCCATTACACTCAAAGTGGCTTAGAAAAAATGTTATATTCTTCAGAGAGGCAGGTCCGAGGTAAGATTTTAACAACTATTGAAATAAAAAGGATGTACTACTTTTATTTTCTACTATCACGTCTTTTGAGATGGGAGGATCTTTCCTGGTTTCCTCCTTTGTAATGCATGAGAATAAGATCCATTTCTACGAAAAATCCTCCTGAAAGACGATAATAATCGGTTGGTATGAAGAAACTTTTCAAAAACCGTTTGTGCTTACAGACTGTCCACTATTACTGTTAAAGCATTATCGTTTGATGCATAATTTCTGTAGCATTTTTTTAAAATTATTATTATGGCGAAATCTATACCTTTATACAGTAAAAATATCTTTTTCAATATTTATGCTTTAATCATGACTTGTTTGTGATCAGCTTTGGAAAAATTTCTTTTACTATCCAGTGTTCGAATAAGATAAATGAATATTTATTTCTCATTTTTCTGTGGCATCAAATCTGCAATAATATCAGGCTAAAAAACAAAACATCAACATGTTGCTTCTGGAGGTTGAATTCCAAGCAATAACAGGACTTTAAAATGTTAAAAAGAATTATACAAATTTATTTTACCACAAAAAAAATCCGATAATATAAACTAAAAATTGGAAAACTAAATTATAAGCAAATAAGAAATATGCTTCTTATATAACACTCAGCCCAGAGATGGTTAGAGCTTTGGCTTTCTGTTCAACAGTTCTTAGGTTCGAACCCTACCTGTTCGATGTTTGATCAAGTTCCATAAATAAGCCTCGATACGACATGTTGCTAACCTCATTTCTTCTTCGCCAAATATCTTTAGACAGGAAACAGTAATAAAAACACACTCATCTATAAATTACAATTTTAAAAACAAAACTACGAAAAGCTCATCTATCATGAAAATCACGATGCTGACTTATAGTCCAGAAAAAAGGGTATCAGGTCGAACATTTAAAAAAATGATCTTTACATTTTAAACATTAATTAACCAGCTCCGAAATCGTTCTAAAATAGTTTTAATAACCTCTGTATATAGATATATATATAAAATTAATAGAATTAAATATCAGTTCTATGAATATTAAATCTTTACTTTTCAGTGTTCACGAATCATTTTTAAGAAATTTTCGTTAAAAGCATGATTTTATTTTAGCTGTATATTCACGATCAATAATAAGTAAATAAAAAAAATTTAACAGTTTATTTTGTCTGGGAAAATGAAAAATGTGTGCTAAAGGCGTTGCATGCATAGAAGTTTTTTCTGAAAATATTTTTTGAAATGAGACACTTAATAGAAAATCCCCAAATGGAAAGAAATCGTGATCACCATTAACGACTTTTATGAAAAAACAATTTCATACAAACTTAAAAAAAAGGAAATGAAATGGAAGCAACTTTCATTATCTGTTGATATGATATATTAGCGAATGCAGATGAAGATTTCTCTATTTACGTCACAGGGGATTTACTATAAATACAGTGTTTGCCATTATACATTAAATGTGCTGAATTAAGATAAAAATGCATTTATTTCAATCGAAGAAGATTCTTAAACACGAATAACGATTCCGTAGTTAAATAATATATAATGATAAATTAAATAAATCAATACCAACTGCATTTACTATTGAAACGTATTTTGTCCTCCTTTTTCTAAGATGGTGTCCAATCTTTAAATTCCCTGTGTAATCAATTTGTAATGTTTCTAGTTAATGTAAATAGAAATATATTTCACAATATGGGGAAATATATATAACTACCAATACACGATTTTTCCCCCGAACTTTCTCTTAGTATTTGTTGGATTTTCTATCATCATAATAAGCAAAAATGATACAGGAAATGAAATCACAAACTACTTTTTTTTAGCAAGTTTCTTTATATAAAACTATAATACCAAATCATGGAGCTATTTTTCTATGTTTATAATTCTGCATATTTATAAGTCTGCATATTTCGATTTATATAACTATATGATATAGAAACTGAAATCACAAACTACCTTTTTTAGCAATATTCTTTATATAAAACTAGAATACCAAATCATGGAGCTATTTTTCTATGTTTATAATTCTGCATATTTATAACTCTGCATATTTCATAACTCTGCATATTTATATACAAATCATGGTTGTGTCATTGTAATGAAGTATGCATATTTGCAAATTTCAATGTGTACGATTATAATAAATGCATAAATGATATATTTAAAAAGTTTACCTTTATTTTTTTAAATATGTAGTTTAGATTTTGTGAATTTTATTCAAATAAAAATTGTAAATATGAAGGAGAAATACATTATATACTTATAATAAGGAATTTTTAGAAGAAAAATTTTTGTTAGATTTTAATTTTTTGTGTGACTTCAAATTAAGATTCTAAAAAAAAATATCTTTTTTTATGATTGGTAAAATAATATCGATTTTATTGACAAGAAATGAGATGGATGAAGCTGGAAAAGTGTAACAGGGGCATATTAATAAATTTTACTCAAAAGTAGGGAACTCGAAGATGTACGAAGGGAAATTACGTTCAAGATCGATAATTGAGGAAGTTGTCTATGGAAAAGGGTGCTCGAACCAAGATTGAATCATACGCGGCTCAGTGGCCGATGCTAATTAGACATTCACGGTCGGTCAGCTTCCGGTACTCCCTCCCACCTTAGTTTCGTGAATTCTCTCGCTATTCTTTTATTCTAGTGCTGTTCACACGTTCGCCAAAGTGCTGAACTCAGGTATCGTACTTTTTGTAATTTCCCTCTCGTCCTTTTATCGCCACCGTGATCTGTTTCGTCGCCAAATGAGTCGCTCAACTGCACTGGTCCACCTAATTTCGAAGCTCGCTTGTGCAAATCGGTCGAAAATGAGAACGCGGAGTTTTAATCCACTTTGTTCAAAAATTTTCGTCTCAGGTCTCAATCAGCGACCGGGTTTTAGCGCCGAAAACTTTATCACTCTGAAAAGAAAAAAATAGGAAATTCTGAGAAAGAAGAATACTTTTGAATGGTTATAATGAACAAGAGGGAATCACTAAAATAAGATAATTTATATCAAACTTTTGTTTTTTTCCGAATAGTTCGAATTAAACATAATCGGACTATTGTGATCGCCATCTTTTACTTTTTGAAATATTTTAAATTACTTGTATATTGAAAAATATTTTAAACCAATAAAATGAGTGAATCAAATTAATTTCGACATTCAAGTAAGACATACTAAAAAATAAACAAAGAAAAATATTTCAAATTTTACATCCTGGTAAACTGTATGCAAAACTGCAATTGATAATTTCTGTCCATTCATTAAATCACGTAAATTTCGATTTGTATTGAAACCTGAACAGAATCTCAAGGAAACAATTTATGAGAAAAATGGAAATATTAAAAATATCATTTATAGAAAAATCTCGTAAAGTTGATGGAAATTTTTTACATTATAAAACGCGTGATAAAAAGACTCTGCTGATATTTAAGGAAAATAAACAACTTTTTTTATGAGAAAAACAAACTTTTCTTTCCTCATAATGAAATTAGGAAAGAACTAAACTAAAATGTTTATACAAAAGCCAATCAGATATATTCTTGTCAATCCGTCATATGGTTTCAAAATGATTGAATAAATTGCTTTTCTGGACATCAAATTTTTGAGCAAACCAGGAGTCAACTTAACTCTTAAACATAGATCAATATTGGTGAATGGAACTTTTACTTTTTTCTCAATTTTTCAAAATTAATATATCCATATTTTAATACTATTCTACATATGTAATACTTAATTCGTTTTTGATTAAATAGTAAAAACTATAAAAGTATTTTGTCTTGACTATTCTGGTGACCATGTTTCTTTTTACCACAATTAGATGTTTGTGAAGGAACTGAAATACTTCTCAAAAAGAAATTTCGATATGTATAACTTCATAATGAGAAAAACTTCTGATGCTAAAAAAATTTATTCTTTGAATCTGTAGCATCTATAAACAATAAGTATAACGTACGTTATTTACGAAGATTTCTTGAAAAACTTCCTATTTTCAACAAAATCTTGAATTTGTTTATGGTAGAAAAAAGTTCAAATTCATAACTAATTGCTTAGAATGTCATCAAATGTCCATCGTATTCACCAGATGTATACTCAATCAAAATTATTTGGTCCTGATGGTTCTATATTTGATGCACAAGATTGAAGAAGATTAAAAGTAAGATTTTTGTCATTAATAAATTCGATTTTATTACAGAAGTATGTGTATGAAGTCAGAATTGAATCTTGAATATGAATCGAATCTTGCTTAAGAAGAGGCTTAGATAGGATTTGATTCGATCAAGTTAGAATTAGAGACAACAGATAGGAATTTTTAATTTCTCTTTTATTAACTTTTTGTAAAATGTTCCAAGCAGATGTACAAGTGTTCTACATAATACATCCACTTATGGTTAAGCCACTGCATACTGGCAAATGCAACTTTTACGAGGATTTGATGGTCTGATTCATACACAGAGAAAATTGTTATTATTGCGATGGCAAAACTAAATTAAGAGTATTAATTAACATTAAAAAAATACAACAATGGTCTTAATTGTTGATTAAATTATTATTTTACAAAATTAAGAATATTAATAGTTTTACTGTTTCATTTACGAAACAGATTTCGAAAATTCTAATGACAATTTTTTATATGCCAATCTTAAGCGATTTCCAAGTAATTTGTTAATTTTTTAATCAAAGTTTTTTTTTATACTTTAATAACATTTTCATTATTTAATGGATATTTTCCAATATTTTTTATTGTATTCGATTCAACCCAAGTATATCAAAATATCATTATCTAAATGATTTAGTAGCTGTAGAATTTAAAATGGTTATGTCACTTAATCTCATGAGATTTACATTTTCATTTTCTTTCTATACTCGGAATAGGATATTTAGATAAGTTTATTATGACCCTGATCCAAATCAAACATTATTATAAATTATGAATTATAAATATCCATTTAAGACGTGACAAGATAATTATATGTGTAATAATAATAGGCAACAGTAGTAACAGGGATCTGTAGTAATAAGTATCCGTATAATAATGAGTATCAGTATAATAAGTAATAAGACGTATATAAGTATTCATTCAAGACGTTATTATTGAATTGCATTTTAAAGTCTTTAATGAAATGCAACTACCAAATTTAATTTTTTTTAATTAATTTTAGCGAATATGTAAATTGTTTTTTAAACCTTTTACCATAGCGACATATATTTTATTTAAATATTTTCTTATTTTAATTAAAAAAAGTTATCTAACTTAGAAATTATTTATGAGAACACATGATTGGAATGCTGATTTTAAGTGAGGCTCTTTGCGATGTAGTTTAATTTCATCTTTCTTAAGATTTTATTTTTATTTGATTTGCAGCATTAACTCGATTAATTAGAAAAATATAATTGTTAACCTTGATTATTCAGTAAATATGAAAACCACAAAAATGACGATAACGTAAAAAGATTTGCGAATAATTGAATGAAACTTATACACATTAAGTCAGTGATTCTCAACCTGTGGGGCGCGACCCCCTAGGGGGGCGTGAGCACACTAATGGGGGGGGGGGCGCGATCATATCCAAGAGAAAATGTTATTTAAAAAAATTGATTAAGTGACTGAAAGGAAAGAACACACACACACATACAAAACAAAATACATTTCGACATATTTAATAATTAACTTATTAAATTAAAACAATTTACTAAATTAAAACAAATTTAATAATTATTAGTGACTTCCGTGGGCCTGTCTTTGAGAGCAAAGTTTTTCGAAGGAGGGTTTAATATTAGAAATAGACACTCTCAGTTCTTTTTCTATATTTAGCTGAGATCTATATTTTGTCTTCAAAGAAGCCACCACAGAAAATCCAGTTTCACAAAGGTAAGATGTTGAAAATGGTAGTAGAATGCGAAATGCCCTTGTTTTTAGTGCAGAAAACTCATCATCCACTCCTGCCCAAAATTCAAAGAGTGATTTATTACTAAATTGTCTTTTGGTTTCGCCGCTTGCCGTGAAGTCTATGAAGGTTTCTTCCTCTTCGATTGAGAGTCCTTCGGGAGTATTTTGAAATGGATCCCTCACCCACTTGTAACTTGATAACAGTTTGTCTTCAGCAAGAAAGTACTTTTTAAAATTCTTTGCTAGCATTGCTAAATGATTTTCAATGGTTACAAAAACAACTTTTACATGTTGTTCTTCAGCCTTGTAAGTTTTAATACAATCATTCAAATTTGCAAACATTGTTAAGTTTTCTTGCTTTAAATTTCTGCTCCACAATTCCAATTTCCTACAAAAAGCATTAACTTTATCACTCGTATCAATATATATGTGTATTTGCTCCGTGCAGTTGAAGATTCTAGTTATTTAATTTCTCGAATATGTCGACCATGTAGCTCAATTTCAACACAAATAAACTATCGCGAAAATTCTCAGCTTCCGGTCTGTTTTCCTCTTTTAGGAAAACGTCGATTTCTTCTCTTAATTCATAAACACGTTGCAAAAATTTCCCTCGTGATAACCATCTTGCCTCGCAATAAAATAGTGACACTGAATGTACTGTACCCAAATAAACACTGAATGTACTGCACCCATGTCTTTAAAAGTGTGGAAAAGATTCTTGATTTCAGGGGTCTCATTTTTATATAATTTACTACGGTTACAACCGTAGTTAACACCATATTCAAAACAGGACTCATTTCTTTGGAAGCCAAAGCTTCTCTGTTTATCATGCAATGTGTCCAGACGCACTGTGGCGATTTTTGTTTCACAAGTGCTTGAATACTTTGGAATCTTCCTGACATAGAACGAGCATCATCCGAGCATATTCCGATGCAGTTTTTCCATTCTATGTTTGCCTCGTTCATAAAATCATTTAAGATAGCAAATAAAGCGAGTGCTGTTGCTTTGAGTTCTATTGGTTTGCAGAAAAGTAATTCTTCTACTACTGACTCACCACAAAATCTAACGTAGGCAATGAAATGAGCATCTTTATTACTATCTGTTGCCTCATCGAGTTGTATTGAAAACAATTTGTAACTCAACTTCGACAAAAGCTGACACTCTACATCTTCAGCTATATCTGCAATTCGACGGGCAACATTATCATTTGAAAGAGGTATAGACTGCATTTGTTTTGCAAAATTATCTCCAAACATAATTTCTACAATATCAATCGCGGCTGGCAAAATAAGCTCTTCACCAATGGTGTGAGCTTATTTTTTACATCTGACTATTTTATGTGAAACTTTGTAAGAGGCAATTAAGGCTTTTTCATTCACAGACAAAGTTTTTTTAAACAATGATTTTTGCTTTTCATATGATTTTAATTTTAATTCGAAGAATTCTCTGGGTTTGTTTACGTACTCATTATGAAGCATTTCCAAATGACGTTTAAGTTTATTAGGTTTCATGCTGTCTGCCACCAACATTTTTGAGCAAATGATACACAGGGGCCTTTCTTCTTCATTTACTTCAGTACTAGTGAACCCAAAATTTAAGTATTCTTGAGAATATTTTCTTGATTTTATTTTCGGAACCACGCTTATCTGTGTACTTGTTGATGCTTGTCTATCGTCTAATGCTCGCTTACGCCTGCTTAAAAATTTATCCATGATTCTGCATAAGTCTGCTGCCGTGAATATTTATTACGGTGAATTGCAATTGCACGAAAATATATATAATATACACATCCAGAATAGATTCAATAGCGATAGAAGGATCAACTCGAATGAGATTGTCTGGAATTGAAATTGGCGTCATAGAACTTTCTCCTTCTCCCTATGAGAAAACATTTGTTCACATCTGCGCACGCTCCTAGCTTAATTTTTTGCTGACCAGACAAATTCCAGACAACTCCAAACTGCTCGCGAAACCGTGAGAATGCCGAGACATAGCGGGACGCAAGAGCAATAAAAAAGCATAGGATTCTTGTTTTTTCAATGCAGAGGATCGGTGTTGCAAAATGTCAATAAATTTTGGTATTCTTGGTAATTTGTAAAGTTTGAAATTAAGGTTGAAGTGTAAGTTTAGCGCCAAAATACTCAAAATACATTATTATTGTATATATTTTTTTGTATGCGGTGGGGAGGGGGGGGGCGCGATGAAAATTATGATTGAAAATTGGGCCGTGAATACTAAAAGGTTGAGAAACACTGCATTAAGTAAAACAAAAGAAGGTACAAAATAGCATAAAAAGAAATCAATAGACAACTATGGTGTTATAAAAATCAGCAAATGTATACAATGAACAAATGGAGATGTATGTTTGATACAGGAAAAATATTTTAATAATGGGTATGATTTCTCCCCCCCCCCCGAGAAGCAATGCAGCGATATGTGATGCTCTCAATTATGTGGTCTATTAATTGTATAGGAAGTGAGAGCCACTGCTCTTCCAAGTCAGATGAAAGCGTTGTTAGTGTTCTTGAAAAGGGTTTGAGAGTTGCTTCAATCGTCCTCGAGCGTCCCAAAGAGGATTGATTGGGTTAAGGTCCGGTTATCTAGCTGACCACAGCATTCGCTCAATTGTTTCCTGCTCAAGATAAGCATCAATGGAGCGAGCCCTGAGTGGTCTCGCATTATCATCCTGTAGCACGAAAGCAACTCCTATTGCCCCGACTTAAGGGTTCACACAAGTATCCAAGATGTCATATCTGTGTGTGCATTAACATTAGGTAAGAACATTAACATTTCCATGGAAAAAGACATGGAGGTCTGTCAATCAACCTGACGAGATATCACCCCAAACACAAACGATACCTGATCTCAGAAACTAGGCATTCTGACAATGCCTGACCTTCCAGACCTCAACGAACTTTCAAAAATATTCTGGTGGCTTTGACACTTCATTTCCAGGATCGATTTCTCATAGAAGACCCATATTGGTACAATGCACAATCGTTTGTCTCACACTCACAAATATCACCAAACTCAAACTTTACAAATCAAAGTCATCTTGGTTGAGATGCAAAAGGTTTATAGGACAATCCAATTCATACCACACTGGTTACAAAAAATTAAGGAAAATTCACAAAAATCGCCATAGTTTTCTTAAAAATTAGCCAATCTGAATGTAATTTGAATATGTTGTTAAGTAAAAGGAGCTGAATAACATGATACTATGCAAATTAGAGGAGCTGCTGTTGAAATACGTCGTTTGTTAGGATCATAAAACTGGATATCTTAGAACATGGCGGCAGTTGTCGCTGCGTGTCTGAGATTAGAAATCTGGTATAGTGAAATTGTAACAATGACTTCCAGTTATCATTTGACTGAACAATTTCAATAGCGAGCTATTAGGAGACTAGAGACAGGACAAAGTCAGATAGAAGTCGCTAGATGGCTGAATATGAGTCTGTCTGTGATTCATAGACTTTGGCAACAATTTCTAACCACGGATTCAACCCAATCGAACATGTTTAGAACGCTGTTGGACAACGAGTATCTGCTCTCAATCCCCTTTCTAGAAATTCTCAATCCCCTTAGCCACTTTTTCAACTACTTTGAAAGAGTAATTTCTCTCACATCCTTCACAATTAATAGATCGCATAATTGATAGTATTACACGTCGCTGCATGTGCTTTATTGCTTCTGGAGAGGATCATATTCCATATTAAAGGCACTTTTAATATACCAAACTTTCACCTCCCATTTTTTCATTGTTTATACATATGCTTTTTATAGCACCATAATTGTCTGGTGATTTCTTTTTATGCTATTTTATACCTTCCTATGTATTGTATAATGTGTATAAAATTCATTAAATTACACGCATAATTTTTTCGTAATCGGCCGCCCAACCTGTCTAGTGGTTAGCGTAACTGACTACGGATGGGGAGAACCTGGATTCGAATCCCGGCTCGGGCATGGATGTACTTTCTCTTTCTCTCTCTCTGTGTTTCTTGTCTTTTCCTCAGATGATGGATGAATGTGGCCCGCCCTATAATCGGGTTTGTGGTGGTGTGGCGTGGGCGATGCTACTCGTACCTCCATGACTTGGTTCACAGGTGCCCACCGGGTAATGATAAAATGAGTACCAATTTCCGGCATTGTTGCGGAAAATGGGCTAAAGTACGTACTTGCTCAAGGGTGCCCGCCATTAGAAAAAAAATTTTTTTTTTCGTAATCGTCATTTTTGTGATTTTTTCCCTTAATTTATGATAACTAGTGTATTGTATCTATTGATGAGTTGCAAGTCTTGCTTATCCTTGCTTAGGATTTAAGAAAACTGTTGAAACATGACACACTGAGTCACTAAAAAAATGACATGAAGTTATTTAACGTAATTATAAGATATTAAATTCATACATTTCTATAATCTTGTGAAAGTTTAATAACACGTGAAATTATAAAAGTTTATCACAAGCTTTTCTTCATTTAAATCTAATGTGAAAAAAATGTTTAACATCAAATTCATAAATATTTTCTGTATTTTTAGATTTTTCCTTGCTTTTTAATTGTAATTCAGATTGTATAATTTAGTTTTAAAAAATTAACCACATTAAGCAAGCTTTGTTATACTTGATCTCATTATTTGCATGATTTACAATTTTTAATGTTATAAAAATTACAGTTACTTTCAATACTTAAAGATTAGATTTTTAGAACTCTTATATCAAGAAACTTAGATTTTATTTCTATTTGCTATATATATTTAATGTAAGTTAAACCGCATTATATTTATTACAGAACTATGGTTTAGAGTATGTGTAATCTTCCTTACTATTTAATAAATTTTATCTTTATATATTCCTTAGACTCATTTCTTTGCTTTTGCTATTAAAATATAATTTAATACACACAAACATCAATATTCTCTTTATGTTCCAATACTTTAATGTAGCAGCAATTTTACTCTCTTTTAATAGCAATTTTATTATTTAGTTTCATAATATCGTGGCAACGTGTCCTCAGTGGCGCAATTGGTTAGCGCGCGGTACTTATAAGACAGTATGCGGTGAGAAATGCCGAGGTTGTGAGTTCGATCCTCACCTGGGGAAAGTATCTATTTTCTGGTTTTTATTAATTTTATTTTCCACTACAAAATCTTTTATGAAAAAGGAATCAGTTTATCGCTCTGAAAAACACAGAGATTTCCTGATAATTTTTCTACACAAATATTAATTAGAATCTATTTCTTTATATCAGTAGAGCACCAAAATATCATATTTTATTTAATTAGTTTTCATAACAAAGAAGCATCTTTGATCAGAAACAAAAATAATTGACATCGTTTTATTACTTGTACTTAAATATGCAAATTCAAATAAGAACTACAACATTTAACGATGAAAATATGTCATAAAATATCATCTGTGCTTTAATTGATAGTAGATAGAATAGTTTGATGGTAATTTTGAATTATTAAATTGTATTATATTTATTTCTAAGAATTTATAAATGAATAGTAAATATAGTAAAGTACAAAAGATTCAGAATATTGCTGAAATAGGTTTCTCAGACAACTGCTGTCGGATAGCCATGAATATATTATTTTTGAAGCAGTAGTTTTCCTGCTAAATGTCGAAAACAGTTGTTTTCTTACTTGATATTCCACAGTGGATACCCTAAAACTACGAATATCTTACAAAACCAAAAGTCTTTGTCAATTATTTGAGCATCTGGTACAAGTTACCTTCTAGGAGAATAGTGGACTGTATTCACGTGATGAAAGAAAGAAAAATCGTAAATCTCCCAAGCAGACACCCCGACAAAAAAGCAATATCCTTCTCTAATCATTCAATTATGACTGGAATAGAACTCAGGTCCTTCTCAAGAAAGTGGAATCCTACCTCTAAGTCACAAAGAATAAATAATTGTTGGTTTTGAAACCGCATAAGGGAAATTTTAAACCCTAAAGTTATTATAAACTATTTTAAAATCACCTGCATAAATTTCCTTTTGGAAGAGCTTTTAGCCATAAATGGAGCTCGCCGAAGGAAGATCGCCAAGTAGACAGTATTTATGTGTCGGAAGAAAACAATGTTTAAACATGCACAAGAAAACAGTGTTTAAACATGCACTGAAAATATGCGTGCAGAAAGCAGAAGCGCAGAGTCTAACTCCTGCTATTCAACAATGGCTGGGATCGAGCCCAGGAATTTATTTCCCTCTGAAGTGCACAGCTCAGTCCCTAAGCTACGATGTGCCATTTTCGTTGATTTGCAAGTTTCTTCTGAAATCAATTATGAGTTCTAATAGTGCTTTAACAGCATGTCTGATAATAGTGATATAATTAAACCTGTTTCAATAAGAGATATGGAAAAGTTCGAAGTCATAGAGGGCGAACAAGGTCATAGTAGGCTATGATAACATCGCAAGTGAAACGCGTGCGCTCAGTGGGTTAAAATTCTCCTCCCTTATATTTCGGAAAATCAGGATCCTTTCCGAAGGATCACTGATAAGAAAACTTCTTATGAACCCCACTAAAATCAAACAGAGATTACAGGAAGGTAACATCCATCGCAGATAAAAAATCTCAGATCAAAAAGACATTTCATTTTTCTGTTAAAAAAAAGAACATGTGGAATGAAAATAATTGCAAATGAGTTCTAAAATCATGACAAATGTGTTAGTATCTTCATAAGTTGAATAAGCTTGAAAAGATAAAATATGTGTAAACTATAAAAATTAATTTTAAAATATTTTATAAATAAATTCTTCAAACAGTTCATTTTACTAGCACTAATTCATCCTATTTTTTGTGACTTATTTATAAGCACTTTTAATATTTGTTATGTATTTTACTTGTCATTACCCAAGAGAAAATTTAATTCCTCTTTGAGCTACCACTTCTCACCTGAAAGTGGTGACTTTGGTAGACTGCTATTGAAAAGTTTTATCGTATGTATGTTTCTATGGATTTAATTATTAAATTTTTTTCAAAGAAGAACTCAAAATAATAACCTTTTATTCAACAGTTTCAACATAAATTACTAAATTTTTGGCAGTTTTTTTCTAATCAATTATTAGTCATTTTACCATTTAATCGCAAATAGGATTTATTTATCTTGGACAAAGGAGCAATACAAAAAATAAAGTACATTTGGATAAAATATTAAAGATTAAATTCCTAACACTAAGGTGGCATTGACAGAGCAATTTTAATTCTGAGTATAAGCAGAAATGATAATCGATGAAATTTTCACCAGTAATATAGTCTAAAGTGGCTTTTAAGGCGACATTTACTGGCGTATAGAAAGAGAGTCAATTAGATTCCTTAAAGTGTTTATTGGGATGTTGAGCCATGCCGACTCCAGCGCCGCGGGTGCGGGTCCATACCGCGATTAAAATGATCGAGATGTTCTCACAGATTCTTGATTGGGCTTAAGTCAGGTGAGTTTGTTGGCCAGGAGAGAACGGTAAATTCATCCTGGTACTCTTCAAACCAAACACATACACTGTCAGCTGGATAATGCCTCAAATTGTTCTGCTGGTAGATGCCATCATTTTGCTGAAAAACAATGCACATATCGGAGTGGACATGGTCCTCTAGGATAGATGCGTACTAGCATTGATCCATTGTGACTTCCACAATGATGAATGAGCCCAGAGGATGCCAGTAAAACATTCCCTAAACCATAATGCCCTAGCCTGGACCATTCTGGCAAAGGTTGCAGGGTATTTGCTTTCAGAGATTTAACGTTGTATGCACCAACGTCCATCTGTCCGACGGAGCATTTAATGTGATTCATCGGAAAAAGCTATCTGTCGCCACTCAATGGACATCCAGTTGTGGTACTCAAGTGCAAATTCGAGAATTCGTCGCCAATGAACAACAGTTAACATAGGTGCATGAACGAACACTTTTAATCGCTCGAACACATCTCCGTAATCATCGTTCATTTCTGTCATCTATGACCCATGGCATACCACGTTTGCCTCGTCGCTGACTTTGGACAGTCCAGTTTGGTCAATCACTGTATACTTTTTTCACCCGGCAGACAAACAGTTCACAAACTTAGCTTTTCGGAAATGCTTCCACCTTTATCTCAAAGAGCCATGGATCATGCATTTTGGAGATCTGATAAATCGCTTCGTTTCTTCATAACGCCAACGACTGCAATGTTGTTCGAAGCTTTCACACCTTTTATATATGCTCAACTGTAATGTGCTGCCACCTGTGATGGTTATTTAACGTCGCTGTCGGAAATATATGGTGGTCACGTTAATGTGAATGGACTCTAAGACATCTTAAGTTGAAATACAAATAAAAGTACTTTGTAACCCATTCTTTCAATGATTGGCTAATTTTCCTTAAATTAAAATATATTGTCTGTTAAATTTAACAATATTATATATTTTACCATTTTAAGAAAAATTAATTACTATAATAATAATCTAGGAGAGTTTCAAGAACAGTCAAAACAAAATTGATTCGATTAGTCAGACAAAAATAATTCAAGGAAGTTTTCCGTTATTTTTTTATATTTTAAAATTTTACTTGGAATACATTTCGTTGATAAATGATTTAAATATTTAAAAAAAATTTACTTGGTAATATTTAAATAATCAAAGCAGTCTTCGTAATTTAAAATTTTTTCCAGTTTCAATAAAAAAACTTCTTTATCTTTGTAAAAGTTTCATTATCATGGTTCAATAATACCAAAATGTTATCAGATACTATGCAGTTTTTAATATCAGCACATATAGCTTTTTCAAATAATTATCTTAAAATAATTCCACTTAAAATTTTCTTCAAAGCAAATGTTTTATAAAAATTGAATACATATTTCTCACTTCTGTATTTTTATTTCTTAAATTTTCCAATTTTATTTAGTAAATTAAAGTTTAAAAAGACGTTAGTTTTAAAAAATTTAGTTTTATTTGATTTATTTATTTTCAATTTTTTTTAGCTTTTAATTTAGAAAAATATGATCTCCACATATAACGTATATAAAAAGTACTATAAATAATAACTGTTATTTAAATTTACAATTGATTATAAACATTTTTATAAACTATATCCAATGAATAAAGAGAATGATTACTATAAGATTAAACTGCAAACTATCCAATGTAAATGAAACACAGAAAACCCGCAGAAAATAATCTTTACATCACCATTAAATTAATATTCTAAAGTGGCATCAGGGATTGTGCCACATGAAATATAAAGCATGTGAATTATATGATTTAACTATGATAAAACTATAAAATCCATTTTTGTCTGTAATAATTAACAGAGAATCATAGAAACTGTAACAAAGCAATTTGTTGAAGTAGACATTTTATTTGTTATCTCATAATTCTAAGTCGCCATAATGTTCTAGTGATTTAAAAATCATAAAGAAAACATATTTTTAATTAAATTGTAACATTTTATAAATTATTATATTTTTATATAAAAATAAAAAAATGCCAGGAGAAGCATAATATATATGTAAATGCATCAATGATACAATTTGACATAATTTTGAAAAATAGAAAAAATTATCACTGATCTAATCTGACGAGAAACAATCAAAACAGCTGTACTGCATGTAGAAGTAAATTGTTTCATAAAAACAAAATGGTTGTGTGAAATATATTTTATATCTCTAAAATAAAAATAATACAAAAGTGATTTTTAAACAAAAACACCGATAAGAACAGCCCATAAAAATAATCTATATACTATGGTAAACAGAATACGTAGAAGTGATTTACGTCATGCCCATTGAAGGATAATATTACCCAAAATTCCTTGCGTCCCCTACTTCTTTAGTAATCTAATTGATAAAAAGTTACTTCTACATCGAACTGGATATTTGTTCAAAGTGCTTTTCCGTAAATCATTTGAGAAAAGACTTTTCTTAGTGATTAAAAATACAAATTATATATCTTTTCTTCTTACAATTTCCTTTAGTTTCATACATAAGATATAATTAATTTAATATTACTATCTATTGCAAATTGAATTTATGTAAATGGCTTATTACAAAATATGTATTTATTTGTATTTTATTTCGATTGCTATACCATAATTATCTAATTAACAAGAACATTTTTTAATTCTAAAAGCTATTAATGCAGTTATTTATTTTTGATTTTTTCAAGTTTATTTATTTTTTTTTATTTTTGATGAGTGCTGTTGTCCAAATGGGCTTATTTTCTGTATGGCTTTAATATAAAAAAATTCTTTTTAAAGAAATTGCTGTTATAAAAAATTATAAATCTATAAATTAGAAGAGCAACCCGCGTCTCCCTTTTTTCAACAATCGTACGATCGAACCAAACTCTGGATTCGAGCACTATTCTTGCATAAGTCCAAACTCTCTATTAAATATGTTTTTTTTTTTTTTTTTTAATAATAATTTCCTCATTTATTTATTTTAATATTTTATATTTATTTAAAAGTTTTCGGATTGAATTTAATTTAATTATCGCATATGTAAACACAAATCTAATAGAATATGCATACGCTAATGAAGGAATCGTGTTTTAATTCAGTCTCAGGGTTAAACCTACAAATGTTTTTTTTTTTTTTTTTTTTTTTTTTTTTGAAAGGCTGAGTGTTTGATAATATTCTAGATTTCTCTTTTGGGAAACTTGAATACATCTGGTTATTCATCTATAAAAAGTTCCGGGACAAACGCCTTACAATACATGAGACTATTACATTATTATTAGAGCATGTGACACTTATTTGACACACAGTTAATCTGTGTGTCAAAAACAGAGCATACATTACTAAATGCTCGTTAATTGCTACAGTTATAAAAGCTAATTTCTTGTTTAAGAATTCAATTTAACTTTAACTGAATCATTTATGTTTTACCCAAAAATAATTTCTTTTCCAATTAAAAAAATCTTTATTAATTGATAATTTAATTATATCTCTATTAGATGTAACTTTTTCTGGATAATCTTTCACAATAATATTAGAAAATCAAAACTTTTAATTTTTTAATTAATTAAAAAAAATTAAGATTATATCAAAATATGTTTCATTATTAAAAACTTAGAGTCTAAATCCTAATCCACAGTTTTTTTCCATAAATCAACACTTACTTTTAAGTTTTTATCTCAATAAAATAAATGTAAAAAAAAAAAAAAGAAAAAAAAACGCTTAAAATTTATTGATGAAGACCTTTAAATTTTTTCTAATGAAGTGATTTTCTTAGTGAAAATTATTAGTTTAATTGTTTTTTGATAGTTAGAAAGTTCTAAATTATATACAAAGAATATTTTATTTTGCGTTTAGTCACAAAACATAAAATTATTTCACTATCTGTTTTAAATTACGTTCTTAATTTGAATTTAAACAATTCAATTTTGAAAATAATTTACAGATTTATTTAATTTTTTTAAAAATTAATTAATATTTTTTGATTTTTCTCTTATTATAAAATATATATTTATATAGTAAGTTATTAACAATATATAATTAAGTAAATAAATTTTTAAACATCTGGTTAACCACCAAACTAATGCTGTAATAAATGATTATTATTTGTCCCCCCAATTTATTTCAAGTTTAAAGATTTTAAAATTACAATGAATAAACTCAAATTAATGTAATACAGATTTTGAAGAATATTTTCTTACAATTGCTCTTATACAGGTTTGTTCATAAGTGATAAAAATATTCTCAATAACGTTTCACCTTTTCTCTAAATTCTCATTTTTGAATACATTTGTATTACGCCTAAACTCAACATTACTCAGTTTGAAAAAAATCGGTTTATAGTGTAAAAATATCAATAGATACATGACGTCTCATACTTTGTCTTTTTAAATACTACAAAGATTTCGATGCTGACATTACACTCGCGATTCAATAAGGCTATTGAATGTCCACTGTGTAAGAAAAATGCATTACAGGGAGATCACAAGGACCTCCCCTAACGGACAGGGAAAACACAGCCGTTCCAGCAGCAGCAACCCAGTCTAGAAAAGTTCATGCTCTACCTGCCGATGGTATGGCCACGTTCCTCCAAAAAGACAGCGGAACCATCGGAAAAAAAAAAAAAAAAAAAAAAAAAAAAAAAACCAAACGAACAGTTCCACCAACTCAACATGAATGTGACACTCCCCATATTTATTTATGATTAAGAAATTACATGGTTGAGAACAGGCACGTAATGAGGCTCTCTCAGAGAGTATCACCATTACATTTGTGGATGGGATCACGTGGTCTCTTAGGGGATTATGAGGAGAAGTGGGCCGTATTCACGTGCAGCTAGAGGGAAAACTAGAAAACCTCTAGTACCCACCTCAAGCTGACCAGCAACTCTACTGCTGTTACAGGGTGAGCCGTATTCTGCCTATCTATGTTTATCTTTAAAGTAGTGGTTGATGGATCTGCTTTTGAGCAGGAAAACTTTGGAATTTTACGTATCCAGTTTGTCTCTGTTTCTTGGGTTGTAGTGGTCTTTGCAATTTGACTATGCTTCCTACCTTCATGAAGTAAAACAATTCATACTAATACTTAAAGGTGTCACCTATTCGCAGGACTCTGTAGTTTCCACCAAGGGACCATGTTCTTCTCCACCTTGACAAGAGTTCTTGTTACTTGGAGGTGAACACACACACACACTCGATGGTTACTTGAACACAATAATGAGAATTTGCGTTATCAGTCTGAGAAACCACGGCTGTGGCCGGCTAAACGCATATTATTGGTTTGCTTCTTATCCGCTTAAGGCCGTATTCACCAACCAGAGTTAAATGAGGTTTCAGGGTGAAGGGCGAGTTAAGTCATGAAACGTTATTCACCACGACAAAAACAGCGATTAACTCGCCTATATGAATCCCTAGAATAACCCTACGATTTCGGAGTGTTAGCGCCGAGTCAGCAAACAATGGCGGACTTAAGAGATATGTTTGTTGACATTGATGTGCAAGATTACTAGCCAATCAGAAGCCGTCTTACATGTCGTGTTCAGTTAACTCCAAAGTTGTTTTACACGTGAATTGCCTCGCTTCGTGAATAAGAATCGGCGAGTCATACTAGAGTTGAGTTATATCCGAGTTAGGCTACACTCAAGTTAACCCGTGTTTGGTGAATACGGCCGTTAGAGAGTCACTAGATATTCACAAGACCGGAATCAAAACTACCTAAAGTTTATGGAGCACAAATCCACGGTGGTCGCTGTAATCCAGGTCACTGTAGGGTTTTGTCACAATTGGTGGTACGAGAGAGTCTCTAATTTTAATTGGGTTTTTCATGAAGCTAGAAGATGTTCTCGTCAGCTAGGCTCTTGTTTAATTTGTCGAATTCTGTAGAAGTTCTTATCTACACTGCAGGGTGTGTAGAGTTCTCCTGAATAAAGTGAAACGTCTGTTCCTCAAGATGGTGAGGGGTGCCAATATGCTAGTGTTATTGGAATTTAGTCACTATAATCTTCAAGTAAGTGATACTACAAAGATTCATAAACGATTTGCACACTATAGGGTTTTGTTTTAATAACTTTTCTTGGCGATTATTAATTTAGCTAAACTAAGCAAAGAATCGCCAAGTGCGCGTGTGTTCGTTTGTTTTAGTTAATACATAGAAAAGTAAATATTTATATCCAAGAAATAGCAAAATCATTATTATTTTTTCACTTCCCACTACAATTGCACCATCTACTAGAATTAGAAGATTAAAGTCTTTGTTTGGAGTCTTTAAGTTACCTAAAAGATACTTATCATATCTTTGATTTAACTGCCAAAACATGACAAGCATTCTCATCAAGTCTATCACCGATCTATCAATTCAACATTTATTAGAAATAATGGGAAAGCTATGTTGGCATTTTTTCACTTGAATTCCGAAATATAGAGGAACAGAATTTAAACAGCATAAAGAATCCACACACCATGAAATAAGGATTCCTGAAATTCTAAAATCACAAAAACTGCGGCCATCAGTATTCAGTAAAAATAACAAAAATCTTGAAAGTTAAAAAGCTTCTAAAATGCGAATTTTTTTTTATAAGCACTTTCCCAATCCATATCATAAAAATTCGCTTTCAGTTTCTATTGATGAACTTAATAATTCAAATCCAGTTAATCCAAAACATTTTATAGGATTTGTGAAGTATTTATATAAATTATAAAAATACCCCTATGTGTGAAATGTTATAAATAATGAGTTTCTTTTAAATTATTTATAGAATAAAAATTAAAAAATATTTTCTAGATTTATTTAACAATAAAATAATTTTTGGCTATCAATATGATTAAAAAGTTATGAATTCTATGGAAAAAAAGAAAACTTTCTTTGATTTTAACTAGATTACATTCTCGCTGTTCGGCAACGGAACTTCCTTTGCTAATGAAAAAAAAAAGTTTTACATTTCCTGCTTCCTGTAAGCTGATTTAGATTCATTGACTCCTAATTTAAGTGGTCTCCTCTACTTTGAAACCATCTCACACTTCATACATTTCAAACTATACAAGTTTATAAAAATACAAAACTGTTTGAATAATAGTGTTCTCTTAATAGAAATTAATATCTTAAAAGTGGGAAAAGAGATATTTCATGATTAATCCGAAAAATCTAATGAAATCAGAAAAAACAACCCCACTATTTTTCGATATTTTGAGAAAATAAAAATTGAAGTGCCTTTTTCTTTACATTGAATTCGAATGAAAATTACAAAAACTAAAGTTCAAAATGTATAGTTTTACATTTTTCGCGCGCGCGCGTTTACTTCCTTGTAACCAGCAGTTAAAATAATTTTTAATAATAAGATATGCCATTCTTTTCTTAATGATAATATGAGTTTAAGAATATTTCCACCTAATTTTGACACGAAGATTGCTTTTCATTAATTATTGTACAAATTCTAATAATAAATTGCTTCATTAATAAATTAAAAATTAAGAACCATTTGAGTATTATTCAGCAAAGATTAAAATTTAAATTCAAAGAAATATATTATATATTTCTTACTTATACTTGAACATACTCTTGAAATTTCCTTCAAACATGATGTTAATTTTAATATTATATGTGTATCGAAAAAGATACTTTAATTCAGGTAAATACTTTGAAAAGACTTATTTTAAAGCTTACATTTTTATACCTTCTTTCCTGGTATCGAATATTCCAAAAAAAAAAAAAAAAAAAAAAAAAACATTACATTAACTAAAAATTTCAACCGGATTATTTTCATAGGTATCCAATAAAATTCTTTTTAAAAATTTAACAGATTATTGTTA
Organism: Latrodectus geometricus; assembly: GCA_026290005.1. Taxonomy (NCBI): domain Eukaryota; kingdom Metazoa; phylum Arthropoda; class Arachnida; order Araneae; family Theridiidae; genus Latrodectus; species Latrodectus geometricus. The sequence goes on from JAPDSC010153860.1 coordinate 28,313, forward strand.
ATTCGTTTTACTTTTATCAAATTTGTGCATATAGTTTTATAAATAATGTTCTATCAATTATTATTTGCAATAGAAAAACGAATGCACTGGTAATTGGTATTAATCTGTATATATATATATATATATATATATATATATTAATTATTTATTTTAAACTTTAATTACTGATAAAAAATATAAGGGCATGTTTAAAGGCGCTCTCAGTGCAAAGATCCGAAGTTCTATCTGCGCGTTGGTTAAGAACAACTCAATTTTTCATCCCTTCAGTGGGTCGATAAAATTGAGTCTTGTGCATGCTTGGGAATTAACAAAAAAAAAAAAAAAAAAAAAAACAGATATAGACATTGTATGCCTTGGCACTTCGATGAACTATTGTGCCACAGAATTTAGTTTAGATTATATGTTTAAATATTGCTGCATTATTTTTTGGCACTCCTCTTTAAACATCTAATTCGTAGTTCACTAAAAACGATCTGAACTACCGTTTTGTCTTATCTTCTAATAATTCTCTTATTACACTTCAAATATAGTAAAAAAAAAAAAAAATAGATTTTTGGGGAAAAAAAACGTAAACATTAAAAAAATATTTTTTTTCTTTAATATTTAAGTTTTTTTCAGAGGTCATTCCCCTCTAAGATAATTATGAATAACATTCCATTGAAAACAAAAGCCTACAAAATTAATAATTAATATATTTCATCGAAATGATGTGAAAACCGGTGAACATCCGGGTTTTTAGAATTCGGTGGTAATGCATCACTTACATATACGTAACGATGCGGAGAGTTTTCAAACAATAACATTTGGTTAACCTATCATGTTACCATGGTAAATAAAAAATGTGCTGCAATAAACATCATTCCTTTCAAAATATAAACTGAATGATTTAGTCGCCAATCGGTAAAATCAATGCTGTTGAATAATAAATTACACACTTAATGTGATTCGTTTAACCTAAAAAAATCGGGAAGTTTTTAGTAGTTCGTGCATCAAGTGTTTACTGAGTGCTGTGCATTAAAACTTTTCCATTCTCTTCTCCGTATACTTTTAACTTAACTATGATAGTTCATTATTTTTAAAGATTTAGTTTTAAGGATGAAATCTTAATTAATATGATGATATTGGAAAAAACAAAGTTTCACCCTTAGAGATTTTTTCGTGAATTATCACGTACACCAACTTTAATTTCAATGAGGATAACATTCGAGGGTATAATTTTAAAGCCAAATCTGAATATAATCGACTCTATTATCTTTAATACTCTAAGTAAATAATATTATTTAAGTATTTCATTAGATAAAATGGAAAGAATCTTTTATGTTATGTAGTTCATTTTGTACTTGTTCAATACTTGATATTATTGGAATATTTGTTTATCCAAATTCAATCAAAGAAACGTAGAAATACTTTTGTGCTTTCAACTTTTGCAGTTTTCATCATATATGCATGCTGTGTTGGTTTCCATACCCGGCTACTAGGCTTTTTATTTGTCAGAACTACAAGGGGTGGATATGGTGTCACCTATATATAATGGAACACCCAATATATATACATGGCATCACTTATATATATAACAATGTGTGTATAATATTAAATTTAAACTAAATTAAAATAATTGAATAAGTTTTTTTTTAATACATTTATTTAGTGCAGTACTAAGTTCTTAAATATACCCTCACTTTACACATGCATTAAAGTGAATAGTGGTATAAAAACTCAAATATCAGTGAAATCTTGAAACTTCACCTATATTTTGAACAACCCCTAGTATTCTCTATATAAGGCCCATTCAGTACGAAATAGAGCAGACTTTTAACCATGATTAGGATCACATCTATGCTAGTAATGGACAATTTCAATTATTTTTTTAAGTGCAGTGATTTCTGAAAACTATCATTGCTACCCTTGCCTTACCACTTGAAACAGTATTCACTTGTATTAATTTTTCCTTTAATTCAAACTTCATTTTTATTCACTTGTACTGATGACTGCTTCTTCATTTGGTTATAAATTACTGTATGCAAAATATAATATATAATATAATATTCATATTATTTAAGTAATTATTTGTATCTACAATGTGTGAAAATATCGGTGTGTCGCTTAACTCACTCATCAAATCATGAATGTATGGAAAAATAAATCATTTGGATATCAGGTAGAGAAAAACCTTTAAATGGAATCTAAAAGGTCATTATGGATTTTCATGTTTCTACATATTGATAAAACGGACCGGAACCCTATTAAGAAATCTGCTCTTTACAGATATTCTTCCATATTGTTTGTTATGTCCTGTTGTGGACAACTAATCATGTCTTAGTAGCTACACCAGCAAACATCACATAATCTAATCGAGAGATATGGCCAAAATTTAAATTTTCAGTCTCTTCCCTATAATACTGAAGGAAAGGTCAGTGTAATGAACATACTTTGCTGTATTAAGATGCATGTATTTAGTTTAATAAATAGTTCTTTTGATCTCAAGATTAGATGGGCAAATGAACTATTGAGATATAAACATTAAAGAAAAATGGGTTATCACGAATTCCTGTTTCTTCTTACCTGAATCAATTATTCAGATAACTAGGAACTATTGGCTGAAGAAAAATTCTAACTAGCTGAATAATTTCATTTCAATCAATCAAATTAAATGATTTTTTGAAAAAAATTGCAAATGACTGGGAAAAACAACCATTTAAGATATATCCAAATTATTTTGGATCTTTATTATTAATGATGTGTAAATTGGCTTAAAATCAAAAGCATAACATGAAGGGAAAACTAATTTAGAGCATTTTTTTATTATGATTTCAGAAATTCAACTCTCTCTATCCCGAAAGGAAAATAATCCCAATGATTGAACGTAGAGAAGGTATTTAATGTTAGTAATTAAGAAAAAAAGGTACTGATGAATTCTTTTTTGATCTCAATTTTGAGCACTGTTCAAATATTAACTGATAATTAAATGACATTACCTTACTTGTGATTATGAGCTTACAATGACCATTTCAATGATATAATAATAATAATAATAATAAACCTGGAAAGATTGTCTTTTTTGGGATAGAAGGTTATAGGCTATGCTTCAGTTATCTTAGAACAATAGAAAATGAGTTTTTTCCATGCACATTTGTTTCACATTTGAGATTTTTACATGCACATTTGTTTTAAGGGTGTTGGGAAAGTACAGTCACATCTTAACCTTGCGAATTGTAAAAATGGCTCACTATATTTTAAATAATTTTCCCAGAAATTAAGAATCTATAATAATAAAAGCAAGTGTAATGTGTCTGTCTGTCTGTCCATTTGTCTGACCGAGCTCTCCAGCCAAATCTATCGCACGCAGGGACCTGGAATTTTTTACACGGAAGCACAAAGGGGCTGGTCACCAGACCTCGAAGCCCGATTTTCGATTTTTGAATTAGAAAAATTTTAAAAAAATTATTTATAAAACTTCTTCTCGAGATCGCTGCTCGCCGATAGCTGATTCCGGGGTTGTACCAGCTCCTTTTGAGAAACAATTCTGGCGACCATCTTTTGGAAAATTTTCCGTTTAAAATATTTAGGACATATTGTTCCTTTTTATCGACGGGGAATGTTGTGTGTGTGGGGGGAAGAGAGAGAGACAGTCTACATGTCCTACACTACTATTCCTGCGCTATTCACTTATCTGCATTTTCTAAATGCACGGGCAACGCCGGGCGGGTACAGCTAGTAGGCAATATATGTTAAAATTTCTTACAAGAGCCTTGATTTATTAAGATTTCAAACGAGTTGTCGATTTATGATTAGAAATTTAAATAATAGTTTCTTAATATAATTGTTAACGGAAATTTGATTACTGTAGAGATGTTGTTTTAATGAAATAACTGTTTTCAACCGCAACATTTCAGCACATCATTTTTATTTATGAAAAAAAATTTGAAAAGGTTGAATTCTAGTGTTTTTCTTGAACTGATATCACTACGAACTTTTATTAATTCTGAAGGATGCAAACTAATGTAAAACAGAGTTATGATAAAATTTATTCAATGACATACAATTTATTAATTTAATTTTTTGCAAGTTTGAAGCAAAATATTAAAATCTATTTAGCTATCTTTAAATGGAATATAGCAATGAGTAAAGATTGCTTGAAAGCAAATTTCCCGTTGATATGCACATAAAATTTATTTTTGGCCGAAAATTACTGATTAATAGAGAAAAGATGATTTCTCTTTAGTATATCTTGAAAATTAATTAGCATCGTAAATCAATAGACGTTTAAACGAAAACATATATATTCTGCACCACATCTCAATACAATCAATTTTTCAGGAATATTAATTTTTCCTTTAATTCAAACTTCATTTTTATCATCAAAGTATAGCTTTATGAAAGAAGTATTTATTTTCGTCAAAAATCTCTTTGTTGTCACAAATATATCAGTTTATTATGAACATTATTATGATGAAATCAATTATTATATTATAAGAAATATATTTATGTTTCAGAATATACATTCAGAATATTTTTATGTTTAAGAAATCAAATTAAAATTTTTTTATGTCAGAAGATATACGTTTGAAAAATTTCTAAAAGCAATATTCTCCCTCATATTATGTAATTTTAAAGAGATGCTTATCTACAGTGTCTAATTTTAAATGCAGTTCTTTTCGCTCTCCTGAATTAAGTTGCCATTTCAAAATAAGTCGTGAAGAAATTAAAAGTTAAATGAGTACAATGATTTTAAATCATCTCTCTGCTTACGAATAATTCACTTCTAGTGTATATTGTGATTATATAATCATATATAACACTATATTGTTTCCTTTCTTTTTTTTTATAATGGTAACGATAGCTCAGTAAATTTCTTTTTTCTGCAAGAACTAATGTTTGTAATCATAAAAAAATTAATACTGTAGTTAAGGCAATTTTTTAATCAACAAAAGAGCTATTTTAATAAAATTATTTATTAAATGAAATGAAGAATAATGAATGTTAAAAAATTGAAAGCATTCCTTTGTCAACTTTGAATCATTAAAAACTACAGCCCACAACAAATACGCTTCTCTAAATTCACACTTGAGAAATGAGCTTACTTTTTACATATTTACCAAATTTCCAAATTGATATATAATTAAGATTAAACATATAAATTTTCATGTTAATAATTCCCAACTAAAATTTGGAATGACTTATCTCTTTGCATTTTGTGTATAACTACTGACATACATAGCTATTTAGACGAGGTTCGGATAGTTAAATTAATTTGCCTGTCAATGATATGTTATCATCAAGACCTAGTTAATTTGAATCATAGTCAGCTGACGAGCGTCACACCTGAGCTGGTACCTTTCTTTTCACATCCACGTCAAATTAGCTGAAGGACTTTGGATGCCACAGATAAACATCCTCAACTAACGGACATGTTCCCAAGAATTAGAGCTCCCAACAATCAGTGAGGGAGAATGTGGTCACCCCTACAATCTCTCATAGCAGCAAGTGATGCTTTTCTTTGCTGATCTACTGCTGCATTGTGAAGCTACTGAGCCGCTGAAGCTCTGTAATAACTTACAAGAATCAGATATAACTATTAGCAATTAGTTATCTTATTTTTTTTGCTTCCATTCGAGTCTTATGAGAAAATTTAAGACAGAAAGGCAGGACTCGCTTTTCCATGAGACTTATATTACAAACATTTTAATACCAAAGTTTTAATTTACGTCAAATTTAAAAATAATGTAATCGTATTTATCATATTTTATTCTATTTCAACCATATTTTGGGACTTTTCTTTTATAATTCCTTATACTCTCTTAGAAAGGCATCTTCAAGTATGTCACGCCTTAAGTTCTACGAATATTAAATAATCCGAATTCAAGGCTTTGGTGTAGGAATACCCACTCATTGGTATTGTACAACTTTCGATCATTATAGAAAATGTACTCCGACTTCTTTCACAAGAATTCTCTTCTTACTGATATCATTATGGATCCGAAACTAATAATTATTATTCATATTACGTAAAATCAACAAGAAATTTATGGATATTCATCTGTAATGTTCAGCTTTCAACATTACGTAACATCAGTCTCATCTAAAGTATATTCTTATTGTAGTTGGTCATTTTATTCTCAGTAGCTTTTTATGGATCCTAACGAAACAAAATTTTTAGGCATTTGTTAGAAATGTTAAGAATTTGTTGATTCCAATAAAGTATTTTACGAAAAGCTAGAGAACAAATATATGCTCTGAATTATTGGTAGGCTCAAAAACTATGCCTTGTATTCACTCAGATTTCGTATGGTTACTTAAAAACTGTTATTTAAAATCATTTTATATTTTTAGTTTCGGTTCTGGTTTAATTTCTGCAGACGAATGCTAAGTATATTAATTTTGTAATCTGTTAAAGTGGCAACGGTGTGTCTGTTAACGTTGAGCAAAAGTTTTTGGTCTGGTTAACTTATGTGTATGTTATTATTTAAAAATTGATTTTTAATGAAACAAAGAAAAGCTTATTGTAGCTGTTAGGATTTACCAATGAATGCTAAAAGTACTAGCTTTTATCTGTAGCATTTATACATTTTTAAAATTCATTTTTGATCATTTAGTTATTTTCTTTTATTTTGAGGAACTTGCTGATTAGTAACACGTAATCTCTGCTTTATATCAGAACTATGTATTATTTTAAATTTATAGTGCTATAGCTTTATATTAATAACTAGAAATATAATATGTACAGAAATATTAATGCATTTGTACACAATTTGAGATTATAAACTTAATCACATTCTTATTTCTTCCAAAACTAAATATTTGACAACCATATTGTAAGAAAATTTGATTAGAGTTTATTTTAGAATTCTATGAAACAATTATATCGTGCGAGAATTAAATATATCTTTGGTTTTTATTTATTTACAGTTCTTATTCATAGAAGTCGTTACAATTTTCTAGTTTTTGACTGTTTTATAATTCCTTTATAATTTCCAAAAATGAGTAAGCGATTACTCCAGAGAGGACGTTATCCTAAAAGTAAGTGATTCTAGCAGTTTGTAAATATGTTTTCACAATCACTATATTATAGCTTATTAAAATTATTGTTAAATTTCAGGCCCTGGTGTGGAACAAATAACTAATACAAAGTAAGCACTTTAAATTATTAGCTTTGTTTTGATTTATAAAACTTTTTAAATGATTTAGACTTTTAATGTTTCATTATAATTAGAATGTTAAAGCTGCAAATATTTTATGGTAAGTTATCAATTAGTAAATTAGTCATGAAATTAGTTGAATGGTTTAAAATAAATTTGCACATTAATTATAGTATACTTTAATACGATATTATGTAAGTGTATATACAAATGCATGTTGACATATGGAAGGAGAACCAAACTGTTCTAATTGTTTTGTATGTGTCTCACAAACATTAAACTTGTAATTTTGTAAGCAAGTGTTAAATCTAGCTGTAAATTGTCAACTTTTGTTCATCCCCAGTGAAAGGAAATTCTAATGTGTTTATTAATAAAAACCAATATATTACAAACTGAGAAAGGATTGATTATGCTATTATAAATAAATTAAATAATCTTAAAAAAGTAAATTTTTAACCTATTAGATTGTCGAAAAATGTTTTAAAAATTATTGAAATATTTTTTTGGTTAAAGAATAGAAATTTTAATTTTTTACTAATTTGATTATACATTATTATTTATAAATATAAAAAATATTTAAATTTTTAAATTAAGTATATTCATGTTAAAAATTAGCAAATTTCATGTGTGTGCTTAAGAAGTAAACCTTTGAGGAAAATGTAAGCTATGAGAATTAATTTAGATTCCATTGTTTTTATAATATGCTTCATTTGCTAACTTTTTCTAATGCTCATTTTAATTTAAATGTTGTTAAGAAACATAGGATATTATCTAGGATGTTCTTTAAAAGGGTTTTTTTTAAAAAAATTTTTTTTTTATGGAAGATGAATTAGCACTTGTAGTTTTTTCATTATTTTTCCAAAATAAAAATTTTATTCATTTTAATAGATACAAAAGTTTTTAAAAATGAATTAGGTATTAAAAGGATTTTGTTCTGGTTTCATATTTTTGATTCAAATATTTTCTTGATGAATTCCCTTAAATTTGTCTAATCTTTACTATATTTCTTTCTTTAAATTTAAAGGAAAACTTATCTGTTAAAATAATTGAATTCAAGATTTCTTAAATTCAGAAAAAATTAAAGAACTTCATAATTATATTGTATACCTTGTAGCATACAGTATTCTCAACCTGCTCCAGTATCACAGCCTTCTCAACCTCCAGTTAATTACTATGATCCCTCTATGCAAACACAGGTATTTGTCATAATTTTATTCATCTGTTTGAATTAATCTTAATTTATTATTTTAAAATAAATTAGTCTGATATTTTATCAATATAATTGTATTATAGTTTTATTGCAAAATAGTGTAATATTTTATATTTTAAGTTATCAATTTTACATTTTTGTTTAGTTAAAATATAAAAATATTGTATTATGTGTGTTTAAAAATTCTTGTAAGCATAATCAGAAAAATTATAAAATAATTATTCATTATTATAAAACTTATACATTATTTAGAATGTTAAATAATTGGATAAAAATTGCTGAAAAAATGTCAACAATGTATATCCAATATCATTTTTAAAATATATAATTTCTTTTTTTTTTTTCTATTAATATTATAAGTCATCTTATTACATATCTGAATAATAACATTTTGATATAAAAATTATGTGTCAGGATTATGGGGTATTTTTATAACCATAGAAATATTTTACAATGGAAAAATAAGTTACAAATTAAAAAATTGTGAACAGAGTAATTTCATTCCATTTAATAATATTTTTATCAGTCAGTCTTATTGGCTGCTGGGCTAACAACAGCAATATTTAATAAACAATGACTAATAAGCTTAGCAAGAAATCTCAAAATTTTTTAATTTTGTAGACTAGCTATTTATATATTTGCTAGAGATGAATTTCTGTAATATTTTGTTAATTTTGTAATGAAACAATGCAATTTGTGCGAAGTTTTAGTTATTTTAAAAATACATTGTGAGTTTTTTTTATGGATATTTTATTACATGTATGTATATTATTGTTTCTAATTTGTGAGATTAATGATTCTTTTATAATTGTCACAATTTTTAATACAAATTTAATTTTAATAATTAAATTTATTTGAAATTTAAAACGTTAAGCAATTAAAATTCTTTATTTGGTTTAAATCTATTTTCAAATTTCTACTGATTTATCCATATCTTATTAATTTAATAAATGATATATTTTGGATCTACTTTTTTTTATTTCTTTATTTTTTTTTATATTTATATATGTTTAATATTCACAAAGACTATTTAAATTTATTAGAAATTTTTCGGATGTTTTCTTAAAGATGTTCTATTTACTATTATATTGATATTACAATTTTATTAATGTGTTAATCTGATCACATCCAATATATTTCTTATTTATGTCTTTTCTACCTATTTAATATATATATATATATATATATATATATATGAATTTCATTTGTTAAAGCCTGAGCAGAATTCTTGGAATCAACAAACATTTACTAATTCAGCTAATTACCAACAAATTCCTACATCTAATCCTTCTGTTCCTGAGCAATCTAATTATTGGTCTAGTGCACAGATGATTCCAAGCTCTATGCAGGTATATTTTTATTTCCAGATTCATCTAAATTTTGAAAAAGTTGTAATTTATTGAAAATCTCAGGTTTGATGCAAAAAGCTTATTTCTAAATGTATGCTTATTGTATGAATGTATATTCTAAATCTAGCTTAGCTGTTATAAGCTTAGCTTTCATTTTCATAGTTAGTTTCATAATACATTTGTTCTATCTAAATATAATGTCTTATTCAATAACATATCGATTTTTACTTTTTACAAGAACTTTTAATTATTTAAATCAGTATACTTTAGCTACATATTTGTTTTATTTTAATGAATTTATAAATTTTTTGAATAAGTTTATAAATTTAGTATTTATACACTATCCAAGCTCTAAAGTATAAGTATTTGGACACACATGTAAATGAGAATATCTGCAGCCCTGATCTAGACCATGCCTTCTATACATAAATATTGTGTAGGAAACAGCATTGAGATTAGTCACATGCAAAAAACCACAAAATGCAGAGCTGTCTGACTTTAAGAAAGGCATAACTGTTAGATATCACAGAAATAAACTGATCCTTAAGTGATTTATCTAGTGAGTTAAATATTCCAAAATTGACATTGGCTTTTGTGAATAAAAAAATGAAAGGTGAGTAGTGATTGTTGAAATGGGCTTAGACCCAGCAGACCCACAAAACTAAAAAATAGAGAAGAAGAAGAAAAAAAAAAAAAAAAAAAAAAAACCTCACACGCATTAGAGTTTTACATATTTCTAGAGGTTTGGTATAAACTGGGATCCTTGAGCCCAACTCATGTTAAGCTCAAACTAACTCCTACTTTACTATTCTAAACAACAATATTTTTCCTTCACTTAGAATTTTATGTGTTGGATCATTGTTACTTCCAGAATGATAATGCCATTTGTCATGATGTGACATCCACCATGAATTAATATGTTGATAATAGGGTAAACCAATTGAACTAGCCTGTACAGAGTCCAGACTTAAATCTTATAGAGCATCTCTGGGATGAATTTGATTACTGAATCAAGAGGTGTAGCAACTGTCCAAAATCAGTGAAAAACTTGCCTGACTTTTTAAGCTAAGTGAAAAAAATATATAACACTCTCCATTATCCAAAAACTTGTGGAAAGCATTTCTTTGAGGGTTAAGGCAAGGCTGTAATTGTCTCACAGGCAAGCTCTACCAATTCTTGAACATGGATAAATTGTGTTTCTCTTTTACCACAGGAGTTCAAGTACTTATAAGTGTACATTAAAAAGAAAACTTTTCTCATTTAAACTTGCTGATTAATTAAACATCTCCCATTTAAATATTATGTTGCAAAAATTTACTTCATTTTTTTAAATATTGCCTAAACTTAAAATGATTGATTAAAATATTTTCAGGCTCCCTTTAATGAATCTTGGAATAGCAAACCAGGTCCTGTAACTAGTAGCTCTGGATACACAAATTATCAACAACCTCCATCATCACAGCCAACACAGCAATGGCAACAAACTCCTTATGTCCCAGTAGATAATCAAGGCTATGCTCAACATCAAGCAACCACTTATAATTCATTGCCTCAACAAGAATATCAGTATCAGTCTTCAAATAGTACAACTGATTATCATTCTACTGGTAAATCTACAGATTATAAAACAAATGATGTTAGTCACTATCAAGCTGTAAATAATTCTCTTAATTACCAACCTGCAAATAATAATTCTAATGTGATGCCAATGAATACTGTCTTATCAAATTGGGAAAATGCAACTTTTAGTGTTACTCAACCAGAGGAGCTCCCTTGGACACATAGTACTCCTCAATATTGCAATCCTTCTCAATCTCATTTTATTCAAGATTCAAGCTCTTCTACAAATACCTCTTGGAATCCTTCTGTAAATTCTGGCTATAATGTCAATTCAGATTCTAATGATCAGAATACTAATCCTTCTCACTACTTACCTTCCACTACAGAAAATTCTAAATCTGCTACTGTATCAAGTGAACAACTGACTCCCCTACAACAATTAGAACAAAAAGATAAAGAACCTAAAGAATCAAATCATACTGTTGGTACTTCTGATACTAAGGAAGAAGCTCTTGATGCTGATTATGCTTCTAGTACGTTATCAGCTTTTTTTCATCACAGTGATTTGATCAAACCTGACAGTGAGTGCCTTGAGCAAATCAACGAATCATCTACAACTGTGATCCAAAATTCAGAATCATCTAGTCCAGAAATGAGAAAATCTCCAGTATCTGCTATTGACAGTGCCACTGTACATACATCTGGAGCTGTTACTGAAGAAGGGAGTTCTGAAGAAACTCATAGTGATTTTGTCCAAGAAGAAAGCTTGGATGATATTGAGACAGATGAGAGATCTTTATCTCACTCAGTTTCTCCAGGTTTAGTAGAAGGTAGTAATCTTTTATATTTATTTAATAAAATGTATACTACTTATAAAGAATATGAACTTGAAGATTAGTCATTATAAATGTAGTTTCATTAAATTCATTATGAAACAATTTATATTATTTTTGAAAGTTATCATTGAATGTGGATTTAATATCTGAATTATGATGCAAATAATTTGCTCATAATTTAAATTATATTTTTGTTACTAATTTATATTTACAATTTATTCATAATTTATATACATATTTTCTATATATTTTGTATTATATCACTTTTTATCATTGTTATGTTGCACAGTTTTACATGATTTTAATCTGTGCAGCTATAATATTAGTGATTTTAGAAATAGTTATGCAAATTATATCCTTATGTGTATGTTTTGTAATCAAAAATTTACTAAGAAAATTCATATATTTTAAGTTGCACCGGTAGGAACAAAATACCTAAGAATGAGTTTACATTAAAATTTTATTTAAGTGATCTTTACTAAATTCGATAACAATAAAAAAGAAAATAGAATTCAACTTTTGTAATTAGTTATAAGCTCTTGAAGATGTGGTTTCTTCATTGGGAACTCTTTAAAAATTAAACTAAACTTTGTGACACGACATCCCATTGAGAAGCCTATGCATATAATGCCTCTATCTGTTTTCTTAGCTGAGGACTCTGGTGTCCAAAGTATATGTCCTGGTTAGATGGTCAGCCTAATGAGAAACTTACAGTGTTAAGTTCCCACACATGCTTGGTACTCAGTTTCATCAACCCCTGAAGGGGTGAAAGACTGAATTGATCTTGCAAGGATAAAACTTCGGACCTGTGCATTGGGAATATGAAATGTTAATACTATGTTAGTTAATTCTTTAAATACAATAAAAAATTTTGCCTTAATCTGTTTTAAATACAAACTGTGTTTTTAGATTATTATTTAAAAGTTCATTAAAATCCTAAGTAACTGTGCCAGTTTGGTGCGATTTCTAATTTTTGTGCCAAATGTTGCACTGTTATCTCATTAACCTGCATTATGCTATTACATGCAATATCCAATTTACACGCAATATCTGGATACCAAATACTGATCTTGTTCGAACTACAACTTTGCAATTTAAATTTCAAATATTTCATTATAATTACTTACAGCAGAAGTATTAAAATACTAATAACTAACTAATTTTGCAAAGATTACTTAATAGAAACAAATCTAAACTAAGTATTGCACAGTTTAGAATGATGACAACTAGGCAATAAAACTTAAGTCTATAATGTAAATGAAATGCATTTTTATGAAAATTCATATTTTAACTGGCTGGGCTGCAGTGTTCACCTTAAAAAATCTGCAGTACAATGCTATCTAGGGCTGCATTGAACTGGACAATAAAACTAAATTTATATCGTAAATGTGCATTCTTACAAAATCTAGTTTTTAACTCTTTAAGCGGTCAATTATTTTACCAGAAATGCTTCCAAAAAAGGCATATTTTTTATTGCATATAATTAAGTACCATACTTAATAGAATAAGAATATTAAGAAGTTTTTATTTTTTTCACTTTTAATGCTTTTTTACAACATTTTTTATTTTACCAATTTGGACACAAAAACCCCATAATGTTTGCATTTTTCAAGTACATTCTGCATGTAATAAAGAATGGCATATTTATTTGTCTCTTCCACAATTTTACTAATGAGTGAAAAATCAATGAATGTTTCATAAAATTGTAGAACATCAGAAGTGTCGTCAAATTGTACGTGCACAGAGGACACGGAATTTAAATCGAGGACATGGAACAGGTGGATTTTTCATATCAACCACAATAAAAATTCTGGCTGAACTCAAATCTTCATCAGAGCTGAGCTCACTGCATGAGTCATCTGGGGAATAATCCAAATAATTAAAAGAAATATCTGTATCAGAATGTAGTTCATCGTTTAACAAGAAAGTATTTTCGTCGTCTATTCCATCCACAATTTCCATGAGATTCACAAGCGTGGCATACAGTAGAAACAAAATTTGCAAGGAAAGTTCCTGCTACATAGAAAAACTCGGATGAAAAGCATTTCATTTACGTGGACAAGCCACGGCATCTGTTGAAAAATAATAATACTAAATAGTTTCTTACAATAATGAAAAATGCGGGCAAACCAGAAAAGGAAAGGAGGAAATATTGATGCCCATACGGTGTATAGGTAAACCCGAAGAGACCAATTTCGGGTAGCATGTACACTGTACGGGCAAACTGCTTAAAGGGTTAATTAATCAATGTTACCATTCGGAAGAAACTTAAATACTATATAAAATATTTATAAACAATATTTAATATATAACATAAAATATTACATACAACAGCAATATTTATTAAAATAAAATAACTTGTTTGATAATTGCTTGGAGAATCATCTGCACCAGTCGGACAACAGATTTTATAGTTCCTAAAAATTCAGTCACTATCTTCTTGGAATGATTGCATGGCCTTATGTATTCCATGAGGAAAACAATGTTTTAAAATAATAAAAATGATTTGAAAACAAATTTTTTTAAACTTTCAAAATAAATTTTCCTTAAGAAACTTAAAATAAGAAATTCACTGCAAACTAATAATCAATTTCATGTTTATATTGAATTTGAAAAAAAATTCAATATAGACATAAAATCATCTGTCTCAAAAGCTTAAAATATAATCAAATGCTTTAAGGGTTATTAGTATACAAAACAAATTTCGTACAGGTGCACAATCATTTTGTATCATAAAATGAAAGTTACGTCATACAAAGGCTTTCCGACATGGTAAGCCTGTTTGATGTATTTGATCGCTCGCACTGGCACCCAAGATTTGCTAAAAGTTCAAGTAAAATCAGAAAAATTTAATCATTTCTACAACAATTTTTTCTTGTGTCTTAACTTACTTTATTAAGAATAGAATTAAATATTTAAGATAAGACAAAAAAATTATTTCTGCATTGATTACAAGTGTAATCAAAATAAAGTTTGTATTTTTTTTTATTAGTCTTTTATTTTCATCTTAACTTTTTTGTCACTTAATTTTTTTTTTTAAAACTTTCTTTTTTAAAAAAATATTTTAGTTTTTTAGAAAAAAGTACAGAAAATATTTTCACAGTAAAAATCATATAAGTGATAAATAGAAATTTTTTAAATTGTTAAATGGAAAGTTTTTAAATAGTTAAGTGTGTCCACAATATAAAATTTTGATTTTTCAAGGTTTTAAATGAGTTTCATACTGTTCAAGGCACAAATTTTCTTTGTCAAAACAATTTTTGAAAAACTATTCATTTTTTCAAAATTACTTGTATTATTTATAGAAACTAACATAATTATAACAAACAATTAAGAATTCTGTTTTAAATTTTATATATTAAAATTTTTCCTAATTAAAATAGATTCGTGCTGAAATTGATATTAATAAATATATTGATTATAAATTATCCTGAAATATTAATTTGAATTGCTTAAAAAGTAATTAAATCATATCGATTTAAAAATTAATATAAAGGAAACTAAGAAAATTTTTAAAGGAAGTAATAAATTAACATGTTTAATAAAAAGAAGAAACTGTTAAAAGAGTTAAGATTTTTATGGAAATCTTGTAAATAAGGATTATTTCACTGAGCAAAATTACATTTAAGTATAATTGTGTTAATTTAAGAATTTATTATTTCATGGTGAATGATTTATAAAATTTATTTTAGAAAAAAAAAAAAAAAAAAGAATTTAAGTGAATTGTAATAGGAAAACATTAAGTTAAATTATAATAATCAAGAACACATGGCTTAGAATATATGTTATATTTTGTTGCATTTAATTTATACAAAAAATTTTCCTAATTTTTTTCCTTAAAGTTGAACAAACAATATTTTTATTATATTGCTGAATATTTAAAAAAATGTTTAATCTATATAGCATATTTTTTTCATAGAACCAGTAAATCAAGAAGTTCCTGAGCCACCTACAAATATCTTGTCAAATATACCACTACAATTAAATAAGGTTTGGGAAACAATTCTTAACCTTTTTAACTTTAAAATTTTAAAATTCAAATAATTAATACATCATTTTTAAATTTATGTTTTCAAATATTAATTACTGAACTTTTTTGGTAGAAATTTGATGAATCAGGAGAAGATCCACCAAACCAACAAATTCCTACTAAATCTGGACAGTCCTCTCGTTCCACTTCAGCTGAGAGAGAAAGACTTGTTATACGTCCTAGAGAAGAGAGTCCATTCAAACCTCCTAGATCAAATAACAGTAAAAGTAACATTTGATTATTAATATAAATAAACTTAGTACTAGATATTTACTGAAATAAAAATAACTTTTTCTATTATTTTTAAAATTTTATGTTAAATATAAATTTTAAATTCAAAGTGTAGTCTTGTTTCTAATATCTAAAATTAGTATGTTGATTATTTTCTTGTTTACTTTTTTCTACTACAATGTGAAGAAGTTTATTCATTCGAAATATATTACTGATAGTCTTCAATAATGAATTTAAAAAATATTTTTCTATAAAATTTTTTTTTTAAGTTTAATATTTAATAGATTTATTTTGAAAGATCTGCAAGCTTAAGAGTGTAGGATTTGTAGAAAAACTTAAAGGATTGATTGAATCAATCTGAAAATATATATGGGCGTAGCTTGTCCTTTTTGGACTTTGCACCACAAAACCGCACCAACTGAAAATATATATGAGAAAAATGTAATTTATAACATTATTAGAATCTCTTTTCATTTATTAAATGATTTCATGAAGCAAATTTTGATTTTGTCTAATGTCTTGATACTATCTATGCCTGCAGCTGAATATCATACATAGCAAACATAATGTTAAATATCATGCATAGCATCACTTATTGGGTTACTTTTTATTGTGAAAATAGTAAGGTAACTAAATATATCTAAAATTCCATGATTTTCTTTACTTTTAGGCATTATTGTTCAACAAGAGGTGACTGAAGTCAACCCTCCTGAAGCTAAAGCTCAAGAGGAAAAAACTGTGGTTCAAGAAGTAAATTTAGAAACTTTTCCTGATAATCTAGAAAGACCATGTGATTATGAAGAATTAAGAAAACAGTCGCCATTGTATGCTTCACATAAAAGGCATTTCAGGCAAGATTTAAATAGTTCCCCAAGCTCATTGCTGTGTGATAATCCTGACATTCCTTGTGTAACCTTAGCTCCAGCAGCTCCTCCAATATCTTCTGCAAGATCTGATAGATCAGAATCTTCTACTGATTCCAGATCAGAAAGTTTGTCTCATCGTAGTTCAAATACATCACTTTTCAAACCGAATGAGGTATATCCTATTTTATGTTCTATTAAAAATATTTTATTCCATCATTTAAAAAATTATTATTCCTTTGAATCAAAAATTAATCTTAAAGGTTATGTAATATGGTTAAAAATACTATCATTTAATTTTATTTTGTAAGTTTATAATCTAGTGAAAATTTCAATTTTTTCCATATTTTCTTGCAGCCAGTTACAAAAGCTCTCTCAAATGAAGGCAATAAATCTGAACAATATGAAAAACCTAAAAAAGCTAAACAATCACCATTAATAAATGATTCTCAGCCTAATGTTGAAAGACTAAATGAACCTGCATCACAGGTCAAGAACTATAGTATTTCCCAAAAGCCTGTTGAAAAAGATTTACAAAATATTGAAAACTATGACCAAAAGAATTCAGTGGTCCTGAAAGATTCAAGAATAAATGGTAAAGTTCCAAATAATGACATTTTACCTGAATCTTATCAAAAGCAAGTTTCAAATGCTTCTTATCAAGAAACAACAAATGTATCTAATGAATCAAAAAGAGAAGATTCCTTTTATCGTGATAGAAGAGTAGATTCTAGGCATAATAATAGCAGTAGTAATAGGCAAAAATATGCAGAGCAGAAATATTATAGCTATGATGCTCGACACTACTATTCTGATAAAGAGAGCTCCAGACCTTCCAGCAGGAATTCATTGAGAGAAAAACGGGAAGACTATCCTTATCAACCTAGACCTGATGATTACCCTTACCAGACAAGTCAAAATGATCTTAGGCATCATCAAGAATATCCTCGTCCTTCCTCAAGATTAAGTGAATCAGATTTGAGCCATGGTGACAGATCTGCCCAGTATGCAGGCTATTATCGACAACAAAATCCTTATCCTGCAAGTGCTTATCCAAAAGATCCCAGAGATCCAGGTTATTATAATAGGCCTCCAGTTCATAAAGGTGAATTGTATTTTAATATTTGTGCAAGTTTTAGTAAAATATTAAGGCATAAAATCATGTATTATAGCTATATATTTTGTATGCTTGCATGTATATATAGAACAATAAATTATTAAAATGATTTTATATTTTCATATTACATATTTGAGGATTTTAAACAAGTATAAAATGCTTAAACTTTTTTTAAATAGCAACTTCAGAAGTTTTGATTTTTCCCATTGTATTTTTCTAATATAATTTTCTTATAGGTTATGAGTATGATCCTTATCAGAGAGACATGTATTACGCATCTTACTATGATGCTTATCAACGTTATGCTTATAACAATTTCAATTACGGATTCTATGATGAACTTTATCGAAATGATCCCAGGTTAGTATTTTTATTCATTCCTTTCCTTGATATATTACTTTTATGTTTATTTCATTTATCAAGATATTTTTAATTACTATATTTATGTTTTAATAAAAAATGTATCTTTTTTATTTTTGCAGAGATGATTTAAGGTTTGTATAGCTTTTTGTTTTTTTGAATATAATTTGGCTTTGAAGAATCATTGATTTAAATATAGTCAAAGAAAAAATAATTTTCTTGAACTTTAATAATACATTTTTCTTTTTACAGATATGACCTAGAGTTTGTATACACTTTTAAATTTTGAAAATATAATTTTTTTAAGTTGAATTAGTATTTATATTTGCCACTATTTCCAGAACATTTAAAAATTATTTGGAGAATTGTTTTGATATCTTAATTTTGTAACTTATAAAATTATCTACAAAATTCATTGAAAATAATTTTATCTTATTAATAGTCATTTTTCAATTTTCTCATAAATTATTTTTTTTATTAAAATTTTATTTAATGCTGCAATTAACATTTAGTTTTATTCATATTCATATTATTAAAAAAAGTTATGTGTATTTTTATATTGCTGAGTGTTTAATTTTTTCTCAGATATAGGCAATATCGTGAGGCACAGGAACAGTACAGGCAATATTATGCCAAGCATGGTTATGATGATTATGAACGTTCTAGTGTTCATTCTGGTAGAAGTTCTGCAAACGAACTTGCTAAAGAGTGCAATCCTAAGTAATTAATTTTAAGTAAAACTAAGTAAAGTAATTTTTGCTGATAAATTGACTTATGTCAGTGGATGTTATCAAATTTCTTAATCATGTGTAAATTTTTCTTATTTTTAAACTGTTAATGTTATTTCAGGAGGTTTATTAATTAAGTGTTGTATTTAAAATTATTATTTTTTCATGTATTCTATATGAAATTGTTTTCAAAGTCATTTTGTCATGTAAAAATGATGTTTTATAAAGTAATTGTGATTTTATTGATGTATAACTTAGTTTATTAAAGTTGAAGTCTAATTTTTTTGTTAATTTAAATTAAAATCTCAATATTCTTAATGAAATAAGACTTTAATTAACTAAATAAATAATTATATGCACACTAATATCTTGCTTTTAAAATTGACATTTAATAGTTTCTAAATAGCAAGGCAAAATATGTGTAACATTTGAAAATCAAACTAATGCATTGCTTTTTTTTTTTTTTTTTTTTTAAATTGAAGTTATAAAATTTATTGAAAAATTCTGTAATAGTTGAAATAGTATAATGCAATAATTTTTGTTTAAATAGATTACAATAATTTATTCAATGCAACAAGCGCTTAAATTGTACTTATATTATTTTTTGGATTGTGTTTTAGTAATTACACAAACTTTTTATTTTGCAAGTTTTTATTAAGTACAAAAGGATTTATCAAATATTATTAAATTTATTAATTACTTTTGATTTCTAATTGAAATATTGGTTTTGAAATATCGAAATATTTGTGCCTTAAAAACAATTCCTGCATATGTTTAGTTTGTCCTAGGAAAAAATTATTGGTATTTTGAGTTTTAACATTGAATTATCTATATAACATCTATTAAAAATTGCTAGTTAAAGTAATGTAATGTAATTAACTTATAAAACTGGAAAAAAAGACAAAATGTATCTTTGAATAATTTA
Source organism: Latrodectus geometricus (assembly GCA_026290005.1). Classification (NCBI taxonomy): domain Eukaryota; kingdom Metazoa; phylum Arthropoda; class Arachnida; order Araneae; family Theridiidae; genus Latrodectus; species Latrodectus geometricus. The sequence continues at coordinate 48,658 of JAPDSC010153860.1, forward strand.
ATACCTGATTATTATGAAATCTTTTAATATTTTTTATTCTCTGTTCTTTTAATCATTTTGGGTGGAGAAGAAATTGTATGTAATATAAGGTAGTGATTTCTCATTAAAAGGAAAAATAGTTATATGTAATGGTTATTCTTATATTATTCTACATTTGAAGTGCTTCATATATTTTATATTTCATGTTCTATTTTTAAATTTGCCCTGATGTATATCTTATTTTAAAATATATTTAATTTTGCACAAAGTAAAACACATTATTTAAAGTGTTTACTAATATTTTACTTTTAAACTATATTGTCTCTTTACTTAAAGATTAAGCAAAAATTCTAATACATGTAAAACTCATTAATTTGATTTAATTGCAATTTTGTAAGTATTGAAAATTATGATGTATTTTATAACTTAATTGAAATGTATTTTAATTGTGTATTATTTTTCTATATTTATAATATCAAAAACTTATTTTAGTATCTTTTGATAGAATCATTTGTTTCCTATATAAATGTAGAAATATTTTATGATATGTAACTTAAAAACTAAAACAATATTTGATTTTGTTTTTAGTCAATATCGAGAGGCAGATGTTGATTCTAATGAATCAGAGTTTTCAACCTATAATTTACAACAAGGTTATACCTATAATGAAAACCAAAATGATATTTCAACAGCTGAAGCTGGTAATAAGATTTATAAAATTGTATTATTATTAGTTGATTTAAGATGTAATATATTCTATCAAAATTTAGCTATATATTTTTTACAAATAAAGATTTTATTTGAAATTTAATTTGTAATATTTATAGTGAGGGTAAAAAAATATTATTTATCCATTTTATTGTGGTGTTTTCTTAAAAAATAGTTGCGTTAAAATTTTTTTTAAAAATTGTTTGGGATTTCATTTAAAATTGCTTCTGTATTTTTATATTTCTTATTTTTTTTTCTTATATAAGAATGAATATTTTAATGCTGTAAGTTATGTTTATAATAATTCTTCAAAAGATTATTTTGAATCTGGAATTATTTTGTTGCTGAAAAATTGTTCTGATTTTTATTGAATATTAATTTTTCACATTTTATTTGACTCCTTTAACTATGTGAGGTTGAGCAGTTTATTTTTGTCTTGTGGTAGCAGCACGAGTTGGTGCTTTCACTGTGAAGTCAGTATTTTCCTTCTCAGCATCTACAATCTACAAAAGCTTCTAATTTGAGATGAGATGTGTACGAACTTTATTCTTGACCACCTCAGAGAAATATTATTTTGATTATTCATTAACAATAGGATGTCCACAAGCTATATTGTTTAGAAAAAGCAACATGTATTTCTTTCTGGTTTTGTCAATGTACAGTTAAGAAATGTCTTAGTCCACATAATTTTGTTTTATTTTATTCAATCATACTTAATTCAAAATTACATTGAAATATTTTTAGAAAAGTTTTCTAAAATTGAGGAAAATATCAAGAACATTTTTAATTTATATTTGAAAATTTCAAAGAATAAAAAATATGTGATAATGTTTTATTAAAAATCAAATTGTAGTTTGTTTGATAACATTTGTTATATTAATGAAAAATATATACCAGCTATATTATTGTTATAATACTAAAGATACATTGTATTTACTACTAAACATTTAATTTATCATATCATTGTATTTAAAGTACTACCTTGTAATATTTTTTGCTTGAAATTAAAGAAAAAAATTTCAAATTTTTTCTTTAATTTCAAGTTTAAAAGTAAGATTGCTTAAATCTATTAGTCTTTCAAATTTTGATTTTAATATATATTTGATATAGAGAGAAAATGCATTGTGTCATCTACAAACAAAATATAAAATTAATGAGATAGTAATTTTAAAATCTTTATATAATGCATTAGATTTTGGGAATGTGATTAAGGAAAGAAAAAAAAAATCTTTTTCAGTTACATTAGACTAGAGTTGCTGGCAAAATTAGTTCTTTCCTTGCAATATAGTTTTTCTATAGTCAGTAGTATTTAATCTATAATCTATAAGTTTTATAATTAAGAAAGTAACAAAAATATCTTAAATATTTATTGAATATTTAATTATATTAAAATTATTTGAATAAATCTTCTCACAAGTTTGTACTTCAAACTGATTTATGGAGGTGATAAAGGAATTATTAATTTTGAATGATCGAATGAATACTAATTAGAAAACTAAGCCATTATCATTTCCTCTCCATTTCAAGAAGTTAATAATCCATTTCAAGAAAATAATCAAATAAGCTTAATTGATTATTTATTAAAATGATACTTGACAAGTTATCAAAATTTTCACTTTTTAGACAAGGCAAGCAAGCCAAATTTATTTGTAATTAGAGTAAATAAATCAGCACTAAATATGTACATTCAAATGAAGGAGGCTCTGTAATAATAATACATTTTTTTTTTAAAAATAACACAAATGAGGATTTTAAAATTACTTTTATAAAGGAAATATTCCCATAAGAAAATACAGTTGAACTTAAATTACATTTTTGATGATTCATTATAAATTAGTATTCCATTTTAAACATCATTTTTATATTTTAATCTATATGGGAAAACTAACCATATACATTTTAAATAACATTATTTTATAATAATGATTAATTTTCTTAAAATTATTTTATGTATGAGAGTAGGATATGCTAAACAAAATATTTTGTAATTTAAATGAAAAGAATAAATTTTTGTGTTTGCATCTTTTTCTATAATTCCAGTAGTGTATATAATCTGCATTACATGAAGTAATCATATTTAAGAAATTAACAACTTAAATTTATATTATTGCTTTTTGCTTCTCATATTCTTCAATACTTAATACATGATGGCTACACTTTATATGTGTCATATTAATGAAACTTGTAAAAAGCTCTTATAATTTTAATATTGTGGCTTAATAGTTGATATCATATAAACAGGAAATCTTAAAATAGGTTGAAACATTAAGGTGAAAATCAATGATGTTTTAACTAAACAAAGTTTCATTCTTTTATTTAATTTATAAAATTATGTTTCTATATACGAGTTCAGTAATACACTGTATGTGTATCATCAGTATTAAGAAAATAGAATAGAATTGGTATTTCAATTTTTATTTTATGATTTCATCTATTTTTAGATTTAACATCTACACCCTCTTCACGTTTAACACCTGTAAAATTTTCCTACGCTCACCCAATTGCCCGATTTTCTCCTGGAGGCATACTTTTAACAGCTATACCTAGTCATCTCAGCACTACAATGCCAATAAGAATACACAATTTACAGGTATATAAAGGAATAACTTTCTAAAATTTATTTTTGAAGCTATGTAAAATTGTATCCTTGAAATTTTAACTTAGTTTGTTTTGCTTAGTTATTTACAAGTATTTTTTATGTATCAAACATAAATGTTTTACTGAAACGTTTAAAAATTCAAGTAACTTGATGAATTTTGAAACATGGGGGAAATTAATTTTCATGAAAAATATTTTAACATTTAAATATTTAATTTAGAGATTAATTTTAGAATTTATGATGTGTGTAAATAGAGTGTTTGATACTGTGATTTAAAGAGTTTTGAAGAATGCAATCTTTTAAAGAAATGCAAATTAAATACAAAAGAATCTCATTAAAATTGTATCTAATAATTTATTTGAGCAAAATAACTCAATATTTTGTATACAAAAAATCTAGTAAGCAAGATTAGAGCATTTAGTGTAATATTAGAAAAAAAATTTTTTTTTATTTGTTACATTTTTGCTAGCAATAAAAATATTCTATTTATCAATTGTATTTATAAGTGATTTGCTGTAAATGTTGATGTGATTTCCTTTGTAATTATGGGCATCATTATAATATACAAATACTGAAACCTATTATTAGAGTCATATATATATATATATATATATATATATATATATATATATATATATAAAGGTTATTTTTTTGTTATATCCTTTATTGATAATATTTATGAAAATAGGTTTTTAGTAAATTTTCAAATGTTTTTTTTCTTAAATAATATGCCACAATAATTAAAGTAAAATTCATGTGGTGGATATACATCATTTTATCATGGGAAAGTGTTAAAGTTCTAATTTACAAATACTCACACTTTTATGAACTAATAGCTTGTTCCCACCCTGATACTAGAGGCAACAATAATTTTAACTGCCATTTTAGGAACTAAATTTTAAAAAATCTCTTTTATATCAACTTTCGTTATAGACAATTAGTTTTCTTTTCTCATTTTATATATTTTTTATGATCTGATATATTTTTCTGTTTTTTTTTATTTCTTTTTTATATAATGGCTGAAAACTTGATTAATTCTTGAACAAGAAAGCAACACATGTAGGCATTTCGGACATTGTGGTAACAATAATCATCAAACATTGGATGAGAATGAACTATATTGCCAAATTTGACATGTCTTTTCCATATGTTAGAATATAGTAAAGGAAATAAACTCTGCTCTCCATAAATTAGAACATAGAACGGGGGAAATTCTTTAAAGTTTAAGTTCTGTTCTATTGAGTTAGTTCATTTCATTTCACTTGAACAAATGGATTCATGAAGTTTTGTTTCAAGAAGGAGGTAGAGCCAGTTCTGTTGAAGATTTGCTGCATTTGAAGTAAAGAACATTTTTATTTCATTTGGAAAAAAAGAAAAATGGAGACTCTAAAAGAAGTAGACAAAAAATATTAATAAAAAAACTGTTTTATCAGTCCCTACAAGTTCATAATAATGAGCAATTACTATACTAGGTTTTTGAATATTAAACATCAATCTCAAGGGAAAAAGTGGTTTCTGATGAATTTCAATTTCTGTCAGTGAAGAATTAAAATATATTTGTTTTTTTCTTTTTTCAATTAAGTTTGTTTTTATAGATTATTCCTGGAATTCCTTATTAAATGTATCATTTTTTTAAAATTTTGTCATTAATTTGGTCTTATAATGTCAAGAAAACTATCAATTTGATATTTGAAAATATTGTATGCATTGAATTGTTAATTAATATTTTTTATAAAAATATATTCTTATGGAATTATAATAAATAAGTAAATTAGATGAAGTCATTGAATACTTGATGATTGTTTTGTAGAATTTTTTATCAACTAAAATTTTTGCTTAAAGAAATTTATTTTTTAAATTTTTTAAATTCATTCCTCTAATCTATTTTGTAATTGAAATGATTAATTTCATTGTACAAAAAGATTTTATAATAGACTAAATTATTATAATTTTGAATAAGCAGTTTCATTTTTGGTTATTTTATTTATTAAATGAACAAATTTTAGGCATCTAAATAAACTTAAAATGAGTTTTAGGAAATTCAGTTACATCTTTTTCATGTTATTTGTGTTTTCAAATATTGCAAGCCTTTTGAATATACACTTATAAAAATGATGTATATTTTTATTCAAATGTGAAATAATGTTTTTTTAGACTATTTGATTTTATAATTCAAATATTTTTAGGAAATTAGAGAAAATGAAGAGTCATTTCAAGAATTACAAAATCACCAGGGTCCTCTAATACGGTAAGCCTAAAGACAAAAGTAGTTTTGAAATTATGAAAATTTTATGTTTTTATTAGTTTTATAAAAATATAAACTTTTTCGTTATTTTATGTTTTCATTAATAACACTCTAAATAAACTTTCCATAAATTTTGCAGTTAAATTTCCATTCTTAAATTCTCTAATGAGACACATGCTTAGAAACTTTGAAGTATGTAGGAAATAAATTATTTTTTATGAAAATATTTTTAGTTAAAATTTACAATTTTAAAATAATGTCTTTAAAATTTAAATCTTTTTTGAAGAAAATAATTTTAATATATACATGTGAAGTTTTTCATTTCTAAAGAACTTATCTTTTTATTCCATGAATGTTTTTATTTCCAGTCAATAGGGAAAATTATGAAAGAGTTGGAACTTATGTATTATGTTGACTACCTTAGCGATATTTGGCTATAAAAATTTTCATTGGCAATTTCATTTGCATGATTTAAATAATATTTACATAATACTCATATTTTAGCACCCTCTATAACCTATATAAACCTCTATAACCTAGGGTTTTTTAGGTAGTCGTCATAATACACAAGTACCAAAGAGTTTGTTTTAAAACAGCAGATATTTATAATTTAATAAAAATCTGGAGGTTCAGTTACTTTTAATAATTTAATAAAAATTCTAGTAAGTTGATAAAATATATTTCTAAATATCTTTGAAGAATATTTAAGAGTAAAGTTTTGAAAATTAGGCCTCTACTGAATAGTGAGCAAAAATAATTAAAAGTGAATCTTGCAACACTTAATTATATTTTTATAAATGTCATTAAGTATGCCAGCTTCTATTTTTTTTTATGAAGAAAGCATAAATTCACTGCATTTTTTAACTTGTTTTTGATGTTTAACTGAATACATAATTTATTAAGGACTAAAAATTAGTATCTGTACTTTGAAAAATTAAGCAAGAATTTTTCGTAGTAATTTCAAAGAATTTTACATAAAGATTACATTTTATTTGATTTTTTAAAGATCAGAATATTACTGTTATTAATTGAAGAATTATTGATTAAATATAAATTCAAAAATTATTTCTTCTTCAGTTGATTTTCTTATTTTACCGAAATATTTTGTCTGAAACTTTCTGAAAAAAAAAATAAATAAATAAATAAAAAAAAAGAATAAGTGGATTTCATTTTTAAAAGTGATTATTTGATCAATCTGTCAATTATGTTTCCAAATATTTCTCATTTCTTTACAAATATTGTATTCAATGAAAACTTAATAAATTATATATTTTTAATATTGGCATAAATATTAAGTTTTTTAATTTTGATAAATGTTGATCTTAATGTTAATTTTTAAAAAGTTCCATAAAGTAAAATAATTTATATAAACATAAAATATATTTTTTGTGCTAGCAGCCATTAAAATAATTATAAATTCTACCATCATATAATAAAAATTTACTCTTACATTTTCGAAATTGGCAAAGGTATCCAACATTACATTAAATGATAAAATTCCTTTGTCTTTAGCTTTGCGAGACCATTGTATACTGTTCATATTTGTGTTATAAGCTTGATTAAAAGCATTTTTTACATTCTTATCTATTTAATATTATTCCATATTGTTTCTAGTTAATGGTACCTTTTTCATGTGTGGCTAATGAAAAAAAATTAAAGAGAAAGTCACCGTCATTGTAGTAACAATTTTAGTTATGTAACAAATTTTGCTGCAAAAACAGTGCATATCTAAGTGTATAAAATATGTCCAATTGTGAAATATACATTTTGGATTAATATTCTATATATGTACACACAATACAGCTTACATATGTGTAACTAAATGAGTGAAAGATTAATCTTTCATTAATTTTACTCAATACTCTTTGAAAGTTTCTTAAAATTTTAAAGCTGTAAAGTTGATTTATGATCATTGGCATCATTTGTGATTTTTATTACTTCCTTTAATTTGTTAATAAATTTATTGCTAAATATTTTAATCTCTGTTTATGAAAAGTACGTACTACTTTGAATTTGTATAATTATTTAATTAATATTTTTTTATTTTTTACTTCCAGTGGATTAACTCATAAGAATGATGTTATTGAATTTTGTTCTCAAAGAATTAAAGCAATTAAATCAAAAGAAGACGTAGTTGATAGGGAGTCATATATTTTATTATGGGAACTTATGGTGCTATTGCTGAGGCAAAATGGGGTAAATAGATTTTCTTAAAGTGTGACTTTAGAAATGTTATGATAAAAAATTTCATTAATAATCTAAATTTTGAAAAATAAAATTTTATATTTATGTGTGTTGTATAATTTTTCTATTTGTGATTCTAAATATTTATATTTCATCATATTTGAATGTTTATGGTTTATACAAATTTGTTAATTTATTATATTATAATTTAGATTGGTAAATAGTTTCATATCGTAATTTAAAGTCATTATAAAGTTAATTTTATGAATTTTTGATCAAATATTTTATTATTAGTGCGTTTAACCTGATAAATATAATTATAAATCGAAGTCATACATTAACTATATGATGTAATTATAATGAATTTTTTCGATTATATAAATATAATACAATTATGAAAATATGCCAGTTTAAGCTAATCACTAATATCATCTCAGAATAAAAGCTGTTTTACATCAATATATGCTAGAGATAGCACAAAAGAATTAAAATTTCTTTTCATAGATTTTTATTGTATAGTAAAATTTTATGAGGTATTATGCCTGTGTTGGTATAGTTTGTAATTCAATGTTTGTTGAAACTTAGAAATTTTCATTTTATTTTACTTTTTGAAATTTTCAGTTAAATAAACCAAAAATTATTCTTATTAGTTTTCTGTCTACTAAATACAATCAGGGATCTAATAAAATAATATAAATTAGATTTCGGTTAGAAATAAAAGTTGAAATTTTTCTTTAAATTGTAAATTACTTCTGTTAGATTGACAAAGAAGCTCAAAAAATATAAAAAGTGAACTGCAGAAGCTTTTGTCTTTGTTCAACTCATGCAAAATTAACAAATTAAAATGCAACTGCTTTCTATGAAGCTATAAAAATTTTTTTAAAATGTAATTCATTAGAACCATCCAGTTATTTTAAAGTTATATTGACTATTTTTACCTTATTAAAGTTAAAATTCTTTTCATATTAATTGGTAAAATTATTACTTTTTTTTAGTTACGTTTCTCTTTTATTCTTAATCCTCACAGTAGAATGCAGATTTTTTGTAAACAACAATTTGATTGTAAAAATGTAAAAAATAAGCTGACAATCATGTTTTATCTATTTGTTGATATTTTTATATATCAACATGATTTGAAGTAGGTGTCAGCAACATAATTACAAAGATAGTGCTAGATAAAAGTGTTGATCATGCTAACGTGGATAAAAAACGTACAGCTCTTAATAATGAAAGAATGTTATGCCCCGTGTAATGAAATTGGTTAACTTAATTTCAAGATGTTTTTGATTTTAAAAAAGATATGAATTATAATAAGATACATAAATGTGATTGAAAAATTTATATTGAATATAGAATATATTGTAGAAATTGAAAGAACTAGCAAATTAATATTTATTACGAAATAGAATTAATTTGTCAATTCTTGTAAATCAATTGCTCATGTTTCATTTTACTTCAGAGAATTAAAATTTATCAATTTTAATAATGAAGTAAAGAAAAAGCTTTATGGTTTATAATTAATGTGTATATAAAATAGTAATTATATAAATTTGGAACATGCATACAGGGTTACATAGTTTAGAAATATTAAGAATAAGCAGAAGAGAAATCTGCGTTATTTTTTTTTGAACAGTGATGATCAGCAAAAAACTAAAGAGATATCTTTGAAACTGTCTGCAATAATTGTATTTATTTTGTTTCCATTTTTCTTATCACAGTTTTGTTTGAGTATTCTTAGTTTTACAAGAATTGTGTGTTTTATGCATCTTGAATACATGTAATTGGCTTAGCTTTTATTTTGAGAATTTGTTTTATAAGGAATTCACTTTAAACTATTGATCTCAGTATAATCAGTTCTCATGAACAAAAATTGATCCTAGAAGGACAAATCAAACTCCTTTACAGTAATAAAAGTTGTTGATAATGGTTGGAAAATAAAAATTTTCCAACCATTCCTCTATTTTCCAATTCTTACATTTATTTCCATATCAAATATTTGCTTTCAATTGTTTGGTCATGATGAGAAAGCATATATTTCAAAATGATATATTTCATTTTGAAAATGAAGAATGCAATTGTTAAGTCTACCTATAGGAAATAATTTTAAAGATTAAATCCATTTCTGATGATCACTGCCAACACTTACATTAATAGAAAGCTGTTTAAAATAGAAAAAAAGAAAATTTGAATGATTTTGACTATTTTTCTGAAAAAATAACTAGAAAAATCTACTTTGAATTAAAGTAGCACACACACTTTGATATTGTACTAATGATTATTTCACTAGTATATTTTTGTTTTATCAAATATTTTGGTAAATATTCCATTCATTTTTTTCAGTCTGTTGCTGGTAGTGACATTGCCGAACTCTTACTAAAAGATCATGAAGTTCTTCGTCCAACTTCTGTTCCATTGAAACATGCCATTGATACTCCTCAAGGTGAGCATTCTCCTGCAGATGTAAATGATTCTTCCAGTCAGTCACATGCAGGGGATGCATCATCACCAGATGAAGGCATAGTAGTACTTCATGATAAATCTGCCTTAAATTATTCCAAAGTGGTAGATGTTGACAAGATTACTCGTAAATTCAGGGAATTCCTTTTATTTGGTCACAAAAAGGTAACTATTTATATCTTATATATATTTTTTAAGACAATGCTTTAATTTATTCTTTTTTTTCTGTCTGGGGTTAGTAAATAATTTTTTTCTTTAAAAAAATATCCAGTGAATTTGCAGCTTGTGAAAAATTTGATTTTATCATCGGTTTATAATTGGTTATGTTATGCAGAGAAATGCTTCAACTCTGACCGTAAAGGAAACTGTTTGTGTAACATAAAATGTTTATCTTGTATAAAAATTAAAAATATATGAAATATATGTTTAATACTCAATTAATAGAAAAATCTTAAGAAAGAAAAAATGTAAATTGGAAAGAAAAATAATTGATAATAGTAACATTCATAGGTCTATAAAACCATTGTTTTTAATGTACACATTATATTCAAATTTTTTGATTATTTATTTCATTTAAGAAAATTTTAAAAGCTCTTTGATATGCTTTCAAAATAAGCTTGTATTATAATAATCTTTATTACATTACAAATGTGTGGAATGAAATAAACTTGACATAATTCAAAAATCAAAAAATGTTGCACATCAAACTATCGTGATGGAATAAATAATGTTTCTTTAGAAATGACAGTGGTAGTGATAGTAAAATGAAACAGAATTTGATGATGTGTTAAAATTAAAATGGGAGAATATTATCAATGTTTCAAATAATCTCTTAATGGAAAATTTTAATTCGATAAGATACATCATTCCTTTCCACTAAATAGCATTTGAGTTACATGTAGAAATTTAATTTTTTTTTTGTTCCTTTTTCCTTATTCTTAATTCCTATCTGCATATAGTGTGCATCTATGAGTTTTGATCTTATATTTTTTGTATTGAAAATAAATGTTATATGCTGATATGAATACCATATTGTTTTGAATACTTTTTGATAATTATACAGAATATATATTAAAATGGTACTTTTTTAATAGTAATAAACATAAATTAAAAATAATTTATTTTTTATTATCTTTATGTTAGGATGCTCTGGAATGGGCTATGAAACATGGATTATGGGGCCATGCCTTATTTCTTGCCTCAAAGATGGACTTAAGAACATATGCAAATGTAATGACAAGATTTGCAAATTCTTTGGCCCTGAATGATCCACTTCAAACTTTATATCAGTTGATGTCAGGAAGGCAACCATTGGCTGTGACAGTAAGTATATTTTAAAAGGTATTATTATTAATATAAATTATATAATATTATCCATACACACAAATATTTTATAAGTATCTAATTTCTTTAAACTATGTTATTTAAATTATTTGACATAACATAAGTCTTTATTTAAAATGTTGTAAATTATGTTAATATAAAATTCTTTCACGTTATATCAAGCAATTATGCCCAATTTTTCGCAATCTATTTCAGAAATTTTGTTCAATAAAAATTTTTTTGCAAGTGAGAATTTTGAACTTACTTTTATGTTAGCGTTTTTATGTTTATAGATTTTGAAATACTATTCCAATATTATCTCAGCTTTGAATCATGTAATATATTTTAAGGAAGATTATAGGAATTATTTTTTTAATTTAAATCATATTGTGAATTAGTTTGATAATTGTTAGTGCCCTGGCCTCCATTTCAACAGTTAATGCGTTCAAATACCACCTTGGCATGGAAATTTCTAGTAGACTGGAATCCTTTAAACTGTAGGTTCTGGTCTAATAAGCTGTTGTGTGCAAAAAACGACCATTGAGTGTGTGACAAACCAATCATTGCTTATATCTGAAAATATTGAATTCTATATTGAAAATATTTTTAAAATTTGTGGACAATCATAATAGTACTCTGTAAATTATCTAAAATCCCATTTAATTTTTCTAGTAATAATTATTAAGGATTAGTGATTTAAATGATCATGTTTACCTTTGTGAATAACACTTAATAGAGTAATTTTAGAACATTCTTTTTTTTTACATATAATAAAACTATTAAAAATTAACTTCTGTGCATTACTATAAATTTGTTATGCAAATAAATGATTTTTTGTGTTTAATTCTAATGAAATTCGATTTCAGAAGTAGGGTAATGAAATTTGAATAAAATCTTCCATTCTGTGAGGATTCTGATGATTTTATTGAGAAACTACATTCAACCCAGACTTTAAAATACTTTAGTATTTTATATCAATCATTATATGATCTTAGTTGATAATAATAAAATATTTAAGTACATAAATCGTCTGAATATTGTTTGGTGTTAAATTTTGTAATCTTTTTCAAAATGTGCATGTAGTGATGCTAATTATTTTAAGAATGCTATCACATTGAAATTAATGTATATATTTAGAATAAAGCAAAAGTTGTGTTTAATAAATTACATCAAAATAAAATTAGTTTCTTAAAATGTATTTACTTCTGAAATTTATTATCTATACTTAATATTATATTAGCTATTACTTTGATTTGTTTTGTAAGAAATATCATTATAAAATTACAATATCTGTAATTTAGTGGGAAAATGTTATAATTACCTATATACATAAAAGAAAGGAACGTTGTTGAAATTAATATATTGAATAAAATTCCTATTTTAATTTAATCTACTTTGTATTAACTGTGTAATTGTTTTCTGTTAAAGAATGTAGCTGATAAAAAATGGGGTGATTGGAGACCACACTTAGCAATGATATTATCAAATCCGTCTTCACATACAGAAGTTGATTCTCGCAGCATTACAACTCTCGGTGATACTTTGGGTAAATTTGATTTTATAATATTCTTTATTTGATCATATATTTATGTACTTATGACAGATTACCTTGATGAAACTTCTATTGTGATTAATGTGTTTTATATTATGTATTTTTTTTTACTTCTAGCAAGTAAAGGTTGTCTTTGTGCTGCACATTTTTGCTACATAATGGCTCAAGTTGAATTTGGAACATTTGATCAAAAAAGTAGCAAATTAGTTCTCCTAACCTCAGACCACATGTGAGTTTACAAAGGAATTTTTATCCAGTAATTATTATATAATTTTGGTTTTTCATTCAGGTACCCCAAATTATTGTTCTAACATGACTGGAAAATTCCTTCAATCAAAACACTTGTTTTTGGAAATTTCTTTTGCTTAAGTTCATCAATCTTCTAATTTTATTAAGTGAATCCTTTTTTCATTTCTTTATAACAAGAACTTAATTTATATTAGTCATTTGAAGTATAAATACCCCTTTATTTTTTAATTAACTTTTTTTATTTATTCATTTTACTTATTTTTATTTCTCTGAAAAGCCAAACTAATTGCATGATTGCTGTGGCTAATGATAAAAGTTTGCTGAAAACTTAAAGCTAATTAACTTTTTGATATATGTAAACACTTTAGTTAATCTGTTTCAATGAGATTATTTGACTAGTTTTAATAGTTTGCATATGGAATGCAAATTCGTATTTGACCAATGAGAAATAGCAAATTATTATGTGATGAGAAATGGAACCTATGTGATAATTTGAAGTAATTTCTTATTTAATAGTGTGAAATCAATGGTTAGAATAATTCACCTCATTTTCCTAGATAGTAGCCAGATTTTAAATTCATTATATTTTGATTAATTATGATTGAATCAATAGAAATTGAAAATGAAATAGGAAAAGATCAGAGGTGCTGCTTGTATATTATGTAATATATCTTTCATTATATAAGTTTGCTTAGTAATGATTTCCTTTTTCTTTCAATTCTTCATACAAACACTTTCATCCTAGCAAATGGTTTTTGAGATCATAGATGTTACTGGAATTGTTGATTTCTCCGAAATTTCGTCATTAAAATATTTTTGTTACAATTTTATTGGCATCTCAACAGATAACTGATATATAGATTTTGAAGGAGATCATTCGAATGTGTTATATCCTGAACTGTTTAATATTCTCTTTTAAATGGCTATTTTATTCAGAAGTTTCTACACATACAAAACATTAATAGAAAAGAAAAACAAAATTTGATATAAGTACTAAATTTTAAGCAAAAATAAAGTATGTTGTATTAGTCTTATAATGTTAAACATTATTAGGTTAATTGCTGATGGTTTTTATATTTAACATAAATGTTTTTGATGCATTATAAAGCTAATGCATTTTTATACATGATTTTTTTTTTTAACCACAGTTTAAGTTTATTTAAAAGACTGGCTGAGTTTCTTTCAGTTTTTGTAAAACAAATATAGATTATAATTTTTTATTCTTGATTTATTATACAAGTTTCTTAAGTTTTTATTTTGTATTTTATTCAATTATTTATGTAGCCAAGTTGGCAGCCGGATGATTAACACTCTGATCTTTGTTCAATTCTGACCTCAAGCTTAAATGTTTGTAGTGATTTGGAATCCATTTGAAAATGTAGGTCCTGTCCTAATTAATTTTAGTGCCCCTTTCCAAAAAAAAAAAAAAAAAAAAAAAGAATCTATTGAATGACAAACGAATTTAGATTTATATGATTGTAGAGATTTAAAAATTGGATCAAAAATTAATATTTGAACATGTTTATTTCCTTTAAAACTTATGTTACATTGAGAAAAAAACTTTATAAAAGAATATTCTATAATAAAATTTTCTGCCTATTTGAGAATTGTAGTATTTTTATGTATAAATTTTATTCTTTTCATAATTCTCATTATACTAAATAAATTGAAGTTTTTGAAATGAATATTATTAAATAATTAGCAGAAGAATTCACAGTAACATACAAGTATTATATAATGAATATTGCCATGCATAGCTCAACAAATAAAATCTTATTTAGAAATTGTAAAAACTGTGCATATGTTAAAAATAATTTTTTTTTTAAAAAAAAAAGACTGAAATTTGAAGTTATTGCCTTATAATTTGACTGGATATATTTTATGGATAAATTAAGAAATTTCCTTTTAAAAACTTTAAAATTATGTTGTAAATTTTGATTTTTGTTCAAATCACATTAAATTTTATATTTAAAGTTTTAAAAAATGTATTTTAAAGATTGACTCAAATTAAGCTGTCCATAAATTGTTGGACACATTTTGATGTTTATTCATAAAATGTTGAAAATAAGTTTAAATTTATAACACTGATTGTTGGAGGAAATCAAAAAGTCCTATATCCCTTGTCGCTGTTCTTCCATTTACACACCATTCATCACACAAAGAATACCAAGATAGTAATCTTCCTATCACACATTCACATATATCACAGATTCATACCAGGTAGAGGCAAAGATGCCACCATCCACTGAGGCTATTGTGGCTGTAATCTTGGAATTTGATTAATCAACATTCAAAACTTTCCTCCTGTAAATGATCCTTTATGAAAAGAAAAAGTTAGATCAATAGCATTATATCAGACAATCTTGAGCAAAAAATTGGGCTCAATCAGTCTTATAAAGTAGTCTATGCAGATGATAAAGAAAAGATATTATACCTGGAAAAAATGTCTGCAATAATTTACAGAAGAACAGATATTCAAACGAAAAGATGAAATCATCTATTGAAATTTGCATACTTTAAAAGTGTTTTATACTATGTATATATTTCATAAATGTTTACATCTTTATTATTTTATAAATTATTAAACATCAAAATGTGTTGAACATTTTAGACACTATGCATACCTATGAAATTACACTATTTTATAATTAAATGTGTGTGTGTGAACAAGTTTTCTACTATTAGAATTATCAGAAGTGATGCTTTTCAAAATTGTGCATATTGTAGTTACAGAATTCACATGATTGTAAAAACAATAATTAATTTTTTATACATATTTAGTAAATAATTCATTTCTATGAGAATTATCTTTGAGATAAAGAGTTGCTATTTACTAAGTTTTTGCCAGTTATTTAAAGTCTTATGTATAAATATGTCAGATTTTGTATTATACCCAAAAATGTTAACATTCAGTTGATACCAAGTCAAGTATCAGGTAAATGTTAGCACTCTAGCTTTCATTTCTACAGTTCAGTGCTTAAATTTCCATTTTATGTGATGTTGGTTAATGTTTGTAGTAATTTTGAGTATAATGTAAATTATAAGCTCTAATAAAATTAGCCTTTGTATACAAAAAGCGACTATAGAATGCCTTTGTATAATGGACAAGAAGAGAGGATTGAAAATTTTATATGTGAAAGGAATTAGATGCATTTCATTGTCTTTCTTAAACATACTTGTAGTAAGCACTTCCAGAAAATGTGATTTTGAGGTAAGACAGACTGAATCAGTTGTTTTTAAAAAAGTAATTACACATGGTTCATAGTTTTTAAATTAAATAACCTGACAAATTTTTGTAACAATTAATTCAGTATTTCATTGAATTTATAATTTGACATTTATTTCTGGATAAGATTTATATTTACTGCAATTCTGTTTGGATGTAGCTTATTTTCAAGACACATTTAACTTCAGTTTAATAAAAAGTACTTTAA
>JAPDSC010153860.1:66665-161604 GCA_026290005.1 Latrodectus geometricus
ATATATATATATATATATATATATATATATATATATATATAAATAAAGCAAATATTTCTTTTTTAAAAGTATGCTAGTATCTAGGATTGTTAGAATTACAATAATCACCATCAATGCCTAGTATATATTTTTTAATGTTAAAATGTAATCGTTTTAATTCTTGCATTCTACAATAAGTAATATAAAAATAAATATTCGATGATAAATATCTATTTTTTTTAATCTGTATGAGTTATAAAAAATTTCATAGTTTAAAAATTTTGAATGTTTGCAAGTATATTTTTCATCATATTTTAATTTACCTATCAATAAATGGTAATTTAACTTTTACTACTCAAAAAAATCATATGTAAATATAATCTTAAAATATGATTTACCTCAAAATAAAATGTGATTAATATCAAAACATTGAATCAAGTGGCTGTTTGTTCAGAAAATACATAATAAGCTATAATTCTTTTTGAATGAAGTTTGCGTATAATCTTTTTTATTTACCAAATAAAATTATTTTACCTCTGATTATTAAAATATTCACATTTTTAAAAATTATATCTATGGTTAAATTATAATATGCTCATTTGGTATGCATTTTTAGAAATATGATTTCCTTAATTCATTAAAAATATATCTTTTGGAATTGATGAATTTTAAACTATGTTATATTTATCTTTAATTTCAATTATAGACTATTCCATCCACTATTGACAATTATTCTAACTCGTACAGTGAACAACAAACTGAAACTAATCAGAATTTTAATCTAAGTACTCAACAATATCCAACACCAATTCCTGAAAGTAAGTGCTTCTCTATAGTTTATATTAGTATTTTTCTTTTTAAAAATCTTTTTATTAAATGCATTACTTTATAGGTCAAACATCTCAAAATATTACTGCTTCTAATGTTCAGAGTGATACAAGTGGATCATACAACCATGTGAATTATTATCAACCAAATAATTGGAACCAACAAAGTAATAACATGCCTAATTCAAGTTATTCACCAAATAGTAAGTAATAGTGTCTTACGTTTTGAGTAATGGTTTAATTATTTTTTTATTGATTTATTAATTTTAATTACTACAAAATTTTACTTTTTTCAACACTAAAAACCATATTTCAAAATTCAATTTATAAAATATAGACTGTTAATGCTTAGGTAAAAAATTACAATAACTTTAAGTTTATTTTAAAACTTTTTTTAATAAAACTTCCAAAGTTACCTTTTAACAATATTTAAATATTAATCCAGTGTCATCAAGTTTGTTTTATTATTTCGAATTTCATCATATTTTTATGTGTTTTTAACTATTAATAAAATGAAAAGTTTGAAACAGTTGAATTCCTTATTAATTGAAAAATATTTTTATGTAATGCATAATGGAAAACTTATAACTACTGCAATGAATAGTAATGTATTTCTTATTCTTATGGTAAAATAATTCAATAAATTTTTTTATTTGCTCTAATATATCTACTAAAAATCAATTTATGAAAGACTAAAGAATACAATTGAGATTTAACTAAATGATATTCATAAAATTTAGAGATTAACTTTTATTAATAAGTTCATGTTTTCAAACTTGTAATTTTCATCCTGTAAAAAGTTTTATGTATTTTTTCTTGAAAATCTGTAGATAATAAATTACTAATCACTCAAAGTACTACCACTAAAAAGACTAAAAATACAATATCAAAATTTATTTGGTCTTTATTTATTTTTTTTTTTGTCGAGTGCCAGCAAGTTTGGCAGTAGGGTGGGCTGCTCCACTTTTTCAACCGAACCACAATTGAAT
The DNA here is from genome assembly GCA_026290005.1 of Latrodectus geometricus. NCBI lineage: Eukaryota > Metazoa > Arthropoda > Arachnida > Araneae > Theridiidae > Latrodectus > Latrodectus geometricus. Next base: position 68,461 of record JAPDSC010153860.1, read on the forward strand.
GTAGAGTTCAACTTCCTCAGAACACACACATGCCTTAGGTACCCGTTTATAGAGTAGGCAACCATTCATACAAGTAAAGAACAAAGACAGGAGAGAGAAAGTACATCCATGACTGAACCGAGAATCGAACCCAGGCCTCCCTATCCGCAGTCAGGCACGCTGACCACTAGACAGAGTAGGTGGCAATTTATTCGGTGAATAATACATTGTCCAAGTATCAAGTGATTGAAATTACAGCCTCTTCTTAATTGTACATGATGAAAACTGTAATTAATGTACCTGCCATTGTTGGTTATAAGGGCTGTCACATGTCTGTCACAGCATAAAAAAGGCTTTAGATGTATCCTTTGGGTATAATAATCTATGCAACTTTTATGTAGTGCCAAAGTTGATCTAGTGTTCACAACAGGCTCAGGATTCACACAAAGTGTGGTGTATTTTGGGCCTGTTGTGCAAGCATGGACAATGTATTTTTGATTGGCAATAGATAAAGAGGACAAGTAGACATAGGAAGCAACATCATCTAGTAAGTCGAAAAAGCTCTTGAACATTGTATAAAATGTGATTGTGCATTATACTGTTGGAAAAAGGCTGACAGCAAGCAATAACAGAACCATAAACTTTTAACATTTCAGAGGTATAACCTTGGTTATTTGGCATACACACATTGCTTACTAGAAGGATGATAGATTAAATTTTATTCTGCCTCAAACCATGATACTTGATGCAAATTCAGTATAGGGATGCTATATAGCACAGTTCATCAATTAAATCCGCCCATCGTGGTGTTGCAGGGATAGGTGAGATTTGTCAATAAAGACATTGCTGTTCTATTCTGTTGTCCATATCTATTGTTCATTGCACTCTTAGCAGCAGAAATGCCTCTGGTTTTAAGTTATTGGTAAACAAGGCATTGGATGTGTTGGGAGCATTGAATACAGAACTCACATGATTCTATGGTTTCTTCTGTATTTAGTTAGAAAATCGAGGCTTATCTTCTAAAACCATTTTTTACCAAGCTTTAAATTCAAAATAACTAAGCAGTATCCAAAATATTGGTACAAATGCATGCAATGATTTCACATGATTTGCATGCTGTTTTCAGAATTCCATTTTTGATGGCCAGCATTGTACCTAGCCATCTTTAATTACTTTGAATAAAGATGTTTTGTTAAAAACTATGTATACGTTTGCTTTGCTTTCTTTTATTTTAAAAATATTTTTAGACTTAAGTGGTATTATTTATGCCTATGCAATACTCTTTAATATTGTTCATGAAAATGCTTTGAAACATCCAGGAAAAGAGTATGAAGAAAATAAAATCAGAATGCAGAAAAAAATTTATGTTTAGGTTATGAAAATGATAGTAGAACATGCATATTAATTTGACTTTAAAACTCTTAATTATAATGTTTATTAACTGCAGTGTATTTTTGAATAATTTTTTGCTAGGATGAAATTTAATGAAAAAAAAGTTCTTTAAAGTAGAAATATGCTCAAATAGATTTATTATATAATTAAAGCAATATTTGAAGTTTTTATGACTACAATATATTTTATATTCACTGTTTTAACATTATTTTTTTTTCTGTAAATCTTAAGTAGAAGTCAATAATGCAATACTAAAATTACTTATTGAAGCTTAGCAAATAATAATATAATTATTGTGTAACTTCTTTGATGTTTTAAGATTTAAATAATCAATAGTTTTTGGAAGCACAAGAACCATTAGAGCTTTCAATCGTTTGAACCATAGCACTAGTAAACATTAGAGCTTTCAAACTTTGCACTTCTGCATTCTATCTGAATTTTTTTAACTGTTATCAAGCTAACCCCTCCTCATATTTAGATATATTGATATTGCTTTAGTAGTAAGCTTTTCTTCTGTTTAATTTCTTCATTTTTTTTTATTAAAATATGAATGAAGAAAACCTAATGTAGGTGCTTATTTAATTGAATATAATTCTTTTAAATTTCTATTCCCTCATCTTATTCATATGCTTAGAGTTTTGTATTGGAAAATCTAAAATCAATGTTAATTAGTCTTTGTATTTTCACTTATTTAATTGTTAATCTGCATATTTTCCAATTTTTCCCTTATTAGCAAGAACTTGGACAATCAATGCCTATAGAGATTGGTTCAGTCTTATTATAAAATAGGGAAAAGAAATCTTTTAAACTGAAAGAAAATCCCTTGACCCTCTTATTAGATTTTTTTTCCCACCTTTTACTAATGTAAATGAGTAGCAATTTCTCTTTAATCTTAATTTTCTCTTAAAATTCTAAAAGAATTTTATCGATAAAATCAAAAATTCTTCATGCACTACCAAGCCAATTATAAATTTTGAAATTTTTTAGATTGAATCTTTTGAGTTTTTATGGTGTATAACATTAATTTATTCTGAATATTTGTCATCAAAATATTTCTCCTCCATTAACTTCTGGCACAGCTTTTCCTCTTTGGACCTTGTCCCCAGAAAACCCTACCAACCACCATTAACTTCATATTATTACAATTAAGACAAAGATTTTTCCCAACAATGGCCAAAATACATTTATTATTCAAGTTGAATATCAAATGATTCTTATTGTAATAACACATTATTTTTGTTTTATCTTATCTTCATAATATGTAATGGTTTATTTTGATAATCTAAATGGTATTTTAATTCAATCTTAGACATTCTAGACAATGTAAACTTGGTTAAAGATAGTTAAGTTGATTAATTATTCCAAAATTTGTTGTTTCAAATCTGAAACGACCTGTTAATTTAAGAACGAGACTAATATGTTTAATATTATGAAATTTTTTCAACTAAAATATAATTATTTAACTTATTGATTTTTCCTAACTTTAAACTCAGAATTTTTTTTTTCTTTCTTTCTTTCTTTCTTTTTTTTTTTTTTTTTTTTTTTTTTTACAGATTAATCATCATTTTCAATTAAAAACTACCTTATAGATTAATATTTTATGCATTAATTTTGACAATGCTATTAATACATATTATATTTGTCATAGGTGTTGTGGATAATTCTGGATATTATCAAAACGATATGGTTAACCATCAAAGTAGTTTCCATAGGGAAAATAGCATTCCAAGTCAAGAAGAAAATGAAACTACTGATATCCCTTCTTCTCCTGTGACTCAGACGCCTCCTTTTGATTATTACTCAGGAGGAACACAACAGGTATTTGCTTAATATTTAAAAATAAAGTTTTTTATTTATAAAGGAAGCAATGTGAATATTGTTATCATGATAACTTTGAGTTATTAAAGAATTTCGATTTCAAAATACTTTTAAATTTAATAAAGTTCATTTTTTTAAATTCCATATTACTTTGTAGTTTTATCTTATTTGATTGATGATTTTAAGAAGTATGAATATTTTTTATATATCTAAATAGAGAAATTATAACTGTTATTTGAAGTGGGATGATTAATTTCTATTTAAAGGATCTGAACCTATATACATTTCATGTATAAAAGAAAGATCGTTAAATTAATTGTTTATTATATTACTTTCTGTATTTAGCTTAATGAAAAGATTCATTTTAAATTTTATTGTATCTTTTAATTAATATGTTGACAATAAACTCCTGAGTAATAATAAGCATTCATTTTATCCAGTTAGTTAAATAATTCATACCATTATATTAGACTTAAAACTATGGACTACTGTTCAGTTATAAAATTTAAAATTTAATAATTCAAAAAAATATTTAGTCATGCCAAGTATATAAAATATGCAACATAATATTAAGCTTCTTATTGGTTCTTTATTTCAAATTTTTTCATCATCTTGCATTTATGTTTTTTAAAAAAAAAATCAGATAAATATCATTGCAATTTTAACTTTTAAAAATTTTACTCTTCATATTCTTTCTTAAGAACTGGTAAACATGGTAAGCATCTAATACTTTTATTTCTTTAATTTTACCTGTATAATTTTAAATTAAAAAATTAATTTTTATATTTAATCTTATAACATTTTCATAATTTCTACCATGTTTCTACCATGAAGATAGGTTATAGATAGTTATATATAGCGATATATATTATATATCAGTTATAGAAAGATATCTACCATAAACATAGAAAAAATTTCAAATAACTTAATTGAATTTATTTACTTTTATTCATTTATTATCTTTATAATATCGTAATTCACAATTTGTTTTTCCGTACAAAATTTTAATTAGATTAAGAGAGAATATAAATTTATAAAGTAAATTAAACAATTGTGCAGCTAAAATTACTTTGATTTTTGATATAACTTTAATATTTTGTTACGTTCTCAAATTACTTCATACCATTTTAAATTATTAAGTGTAAAATATTTAAAAGGTGCTTATTTGACTTTAAGATGATCAAAATTGGTTCCAACTATAAAATGTCACAACCAAATACCTAAGAGTGGTTAATATTTGTCATTTAATTTATATATATATGCACACAAAGTTTTCTGTTATATAACAGTGTGCCTTTTATTAGCAAAATATTACTGCTTTGCCTAGCTGTACTGCTTAGAATAGAAATGTGCAGTGCAATATTTTGAATTACTTTGCAATTTAGGTTGTAATTATTTTTTATAATTTCTTATGTGATGACATTTTGCAAGCATTTTAGATCAGTTATGCATGCCTTAATGTGTCATATATTAAACAAGTTACATGAAAATTTTTACTGTCAAATTATTTCTAGAGATAAAAAGATGCATTTTATTATACTGAGTTTTAATAGTGCTTCTTATGTCATTCTTTTTTTGTAAAATGTATATATATATATATGTTCATTTAAATTTTTAAGTCAAATGTAACTGAAATCAACTATATTCTTCCTTGATTTGTGTTAGAAAGTTAATTAAAAATATTTAATGTGTAAATTTCATTTCATTATAGTAAACATTTATCTGTTTGCTTAAAGTGATTTTTTGTTCTGCATTATCTTGTTTTTTAGTGTGCAAAAACACAATAACTTATCAACAGCATTATTATTAAATTTTTTCCTTTTTTTAATCCTATTTCTGACTATCATTTTTCATTTTTAAACCCTATTTCTGACTAGAAAAATACTAAAAAAAAAAAAAAAAAAAAAAAAAAAAAAAAATCTAGATATTTACTCTAACGAATAATGTTTCTGCATGCATGAAAATTTTCTTTCTGTATTTATATGAAAGAAGAATCTTGTGAAAAGCTCTTTTCAATAAGCGCTTTCTTGTGATATAATAATTGACTGTGGAGGAGGGGGTGCTGGTTGCCATTGATTATTTGAGTAACCGTGGGTCAAACATTAACTTGTACTGGTCAGATATGAATAGCGATTTATTGCTTGGGTGTGTACTGCCCATAAAAATTATTCAAAAATACTTTAATTTTTTTCTAAGTATATGAACTCCTTCTTAATCAAGATAATATAAACTTCTAAGATGTGAAAATTTTTTTTAGAGAGAGAACATTTAAATTAAAGAAGTCATACATTTCGATGCATATTTTTTTAAGGAAGTCTCTTTTCTGTTTGTTTTTTTCTGCTCTCAGTAAAATTAGTTACATTTTTATTAACATCCTAGTATAAAATGTAAATAAATATTTAATGAAATAATCTTTTATGCTTGAAAATTATTTTCTTTCTGTATTTAAGTAAAAGATCTTGTGAAAAGCCTTAAAAATCTGCATTATGACAGTTGAGAAAAGATTGCATTTTAATAACAATTAAATACTAATGAATAAACCAAAGTTTAAATAGATTCATATTTATGTATCTTTATGATCCAAAAGTTTGATTCACATTCTAATTAAATTTAAGATTATTGCAATTCAATCTTTTCAGATAGAATTTGATAAGTACTAGTTTATGTAAAATTGTTTTGAATGGAGAAGATCAAAATTTTAAATGTTTGAAAATTATTAAAAGTATTTAATGAAATAAGTAATGTGTTTCGTAGCATGCAATTTTCTTTTAATTATTTTGATATCATTGTTTCATTTTTTCCCTTTTAATTAAATTAACAAATTAAAATGTGCCATTGGACAAAATTTATAACATAAAAAAGATTTATAATCAAGTGCAGTTCAAAGAAATCAGATTTTTTAATTTCATTAATTTAAAATATTAATTTCCTTAGGGAAGAAAAGCTAAAATACATGAGAAAGTCAAGAAAATTAATAGTTGGTTTCATATCTGGAAACATTTTACTCCTACAGAAAATTTTTGTATTAACTGTTTTACAAGATCTAATTAAAAATAAAATTATATTCTTGTTTTTCCCTTCTTAAAATGAAATTGGATATAAATTTTATTTTAAGAAGGAATTTAAATTTTATGTAAATCTTTGTTTGATTTATGAAATACCAGTGTTAATCTATATATTTCGATATGTATTTATGCATTACCGACCTATTATATTGTAATCTGCTTGTTTGTGTATACAACATAATTAATTCCATTTTTTAAGTATTTTTAAAAAGCATTATCCTTTTATGCATATTTTTTTTCTCAAAATGTGAAATTTTTGTATTGATATTTATTTTCTTAACAGAATTTTATGTATTTGAATAATTTTCTTTAATTTATGAATTATATTTATGTGCAAAAATGTTGCTTAATTTAAATATATTTGTTGATGGCTTAAACATGTTGGGTTATTAAATATATTTTCCTATTATGATTGTGTGTATATGCATATCTGCATATTTTAGTGCTCGAATGCAAAGATAAACATAATTTGAAGTTATTTATGATGAAAATAGTTATAGCCTGTGCAAAGAGAGAACAAGTAGGTTGTGATTAGAGAAGAAATCCTATTCGAATTGAACATAAGCTTAGGAGAATCAAATAATACAAGACTGCTTAACAAAGTTTAAAAAATTATTATTTATTGTAAATTTGGTAGGATTTTAACTAAAGTTATTTCTTTAGTGAGATTATTTTAAGCTCTGAAACCAAAAGTGTGCAAAGATTTGAAGAAAAATTGTTTTTATTTAGATGTAGATCACATACATTGCTTGAAATAACTGTCCTGCTTTTTTTCAATATAAAAAAACTCTAAAAATTTTGCATAAATCATTTTTATTTTGTATATGATATGCTTTAAATAAATGTAGCTTGTTGCATGGCTTTTGCTGTATTCCTTCTATGCAAGGTTGTTTTTCATGTTAATGACTGCATGCTATCTCTAGCTTCAAATGATGTTTCTTGTTTTTTTTTTTTTTTTTTAGATAGGTACACTTTGAAAAGCTGCATAAAATATTTTTATAATATGAACAATAAGATATTTTTAAAATTTATGGGAGTCTATTATACTAATTATTTGATATTAATATTTAGATTTTTTTATTTAATGATATAAATGTCCATAGAATGAGAAAGTATTCTGTTTATGTAAATATCTTTTTTTAAACTTAGTTATTGAAGTATCAATGTAAAATGTAGTAGGAATCTTTTAACAATTGAAAAATGACATATCTTTAATATTTTGTTTTCAGTTTTGTAAAAATGTAAAAAAATGAATCTTATGATTATAACTGACAACAATTTTAAGTGTAAAATTCATTCTAACCAGACCTAAAAGAATTTTATAATTTCCAAATATTTATTAAAATTATATTTAATGTTATTATCTATTTTAACTTGAGTAATTTAACTATATGTACCCTTAAATATGTTTTTTAAGAATGAAATTTTACTGAAGTAATGATGCTAATTTAATTTAAAATAGTAATGATGTTATAAAGCATGCATTACACTAATTTTATCCTTTATACTTAAATTTTTAAAAAGAATTTATTGTGATTAGCTACAAAATTGTTTACCAATTCTGTGTAATTTCTTTAGAAAATATATATTTAATGTACAGCTGCAAGAATCTCATTATACTATGTTTAATTGTAATAAAAAACTAATGTTTTTGATACTTAATTTAAAAGGTCAAAATTTGGAAATTCTTATTTAAAAGCTATCATGTCTGATTTAACTAATAAATTGTTAGCAAATATTTATCATAATATTTTTATCAAATAAATTTTATTTAATAAATGATCTAATATTATTGGCATATGTCTTAATTTTTCATAATTTTATTAATTTAAAAACACATAATTTTACTAAAGAAAATTTTCCTGGTTCTCCCAATTTTTTAAATTTTATTGAAATGTAAAAGTAAAATGAAACTGCAGAGTTTTTATGCAGCTTTTTTATGTTATATAACAGTTTTATTTACACCAACTGATAGTTTCACCACCTAAGAACCTAATCTTACATCTTGCCTGCTGTTTGTCAAATGAGCAACTTAGTCTAAGCAATCTTTTCTTTCAAAACTACTGCTTGTGCTGAATATTTCTTTGTTCTCTTACTCCATTTCTGCCCTTTCATTCTTGTGCTGCCAAGGAATGGAGCTCTGCCCACTCCCTCCCTTCTGTTTCTCTCTCTGATGTTGATCATTGCCACCACTGCCCCAAATCTGATCTTGAATCTTTGGTACAAAATGAGGAAACAGAAAGTGATATTGCCTTGTGTTCTTCATCACATAGTACTCCTCTCCACAGTTACCTTCTGTCTAAAGATGATGATAAAAGGAAATTACTCATGGCCCAATCTGGTTTGGTTGATAATCGCACTCTTAACTCTTGTTTGAAGACCAATCGATCCCATAATAATAAGCACAAAAAATGCATTAAATTTGATTCCAGTGTTTCTGGCAATCAAGGTAGATTGCAGCGTACTGGGATACGTCGTCGGAGATTTAGTAAAAGGAGGAATGAAGTTTCCCTTCATAGTGACAGTAGTCCAGAAGGGAGTCCAAGCAAAGATAAGGGTAAGAGCCATAGTAAACATTCTTTACTAGCTACATTAGGTTTCTTAAAATCTGATGAAAATTCGTCCAAACTTAATAAGAAGAAAAGTAAATCAAAAAAGAAAAATGAAACAATTGCAAAATTACTTCAAAGCAAAAAGACTTTTGCCATAGATGAGCCTTTTGACACAAATCAAGCAGAAAGTGTGCCGCAAGAAAAAAGCATGGAAGAATCTGTACAAGAAACTAAAAAAATTATTAGCATACTGAAAAAGTTATCTGATGATGAAAAAAAGAATTTTGAACTTAGCAAGCTTATGGCAAATGAATTCAATAAGAAACCACCCTTGATATTTGGGGGAACCTACCCTATTGACGAACCATTTGAAGCAGTGAAGAAGTCAAATGGAAAATATTCTAAACAAAGGGTAACTGATGAAACATTTCCTGATCAATTAAGTACTAATATAGACTCTCCACTTTCAAATCAGTTTCCTGATACTCTTCAAATTAGTAAGAAAAAGTCTGAAAAACATGAAAATGTTAAAAAATTATCAAAAAGAGAAAACCTTTCTAAAATGTCACCTTTGAGAATGTTTAAAAAAATACAGAATTCAAATAAACATAATCGATCAAAAGAAGATACTATTAGCACTTCTAGGTCAACTACATCTTCAAGTAGCAATATTCTTAAATCTGAAACATCATCATTTGTAAGTATATTTTACATTAAATTGCCAATTTCCAGTAGTGCTGTTTTCATTCTAATATATTTAATAATTTTTGGAATTTTCAGCAATTTTACATTGCTTTTTTTCTGTGGAAAATTTATTTTATGCAGTTTAAATATTAGTGCTTTATTATTCCATTTTAACTTGCCTGCTTATTAACTGTCGTAGAAATAAAATGCTCATTAACTAGTCCATTACATTTTTCTTTTAGAAAATTTTTTTTAATTAGGCGAAAAATGTGTGCTAAATTTAAAATTGCAGTGTGGTTTCTAAATTTGATTTACTTTATTTAAGGAAAATAAGCTTCACAGTAGTCAACAACTTGATGATTTAACATAATTATTCAGGCTTATACACTATTATTGTCAAACTAAATAAACACTTATTTAGTTGTAATACAAAACAATTATTTATATTTTTGACAGTGGAAAATAATTAAAGTATAGACAATTATCTGTTTATTAAAATGTGGGATAAAATAGTTTCATATTTTTCTCTTTTTGAATCACATGAAATCTTTGCAGAAGTAAATTCTCTTCAAATATTTTAGTTATTTTTATGTGATTCTATTTATGCTTCATTATTTGCATTTCAGTCTTTTACCAAAATATTATTGATTTTTCAAAATATTAATGAAACTTAATAAACTTCATTAATTATTGTACCTTATTGTATTATGCATTTTTTGCCGATTATATTGTTATTTGTATTTAATTATTTTTCTTCTAATATTATCCAAATATTTTTTGTATATTGTTATCTTTTTATGCCATAATTTTTATTGATCATTCAATTGTAAATGCTTTTATAGACATTAAAGTTACATATAATTTTATAATATGTGATTTTAGTAGGTCTATTAGCAATTTTTTTACTCATCATTTATGATTATTGTTTGAAATGTTATATTGGTTTATAAATACATTTTTTTCATACCTTTTTAAGATTTGTGAGTATTTCATAAATAAATTTTTATTTTTTAAGAAAACATCATTATATATTTCTTTTGAATGTATATTACCAATATTAAATGTGTCACTTTAATTTAATTTTTTTCCTTTTTTTTTTTAAACGTGATATGTTACTATGATGAATATTGTTTCAAATTTTTATCTTTAACAAGAAATATTTTCACTAGGTTCAGGAAAGCAAATCTTTATATGATACTTCTCCTAGTTTCAATAGTGGTTCACAATCAAGAGAAAGAAGAGATAGCGCTTTAAGTTCAGGAAGTAGGTATAGCACTAGCAGTATGCCATCTAAAACAACTGTAAAAGAAAGTCAAAAGCCTGAAACCAAAAAGGATAAAGCTGCTACTCAAGTATGAATATTTCTTAAGAACAATTCATTTTATTAGAATTAGTAAATATAATTTTATAAACATATTTAATATTAATAGTAAAGATTAAATTTCATTAAATTTTATAAATATTAATAAATAAAATTCAAAATGTAAAATTTAGATTTGTAAAATTTTGTGAGCCTAATACAAAGTAAACAAGAAAGTTCTTGTATTTTCTCCTTGTCATTGAATGAAGTGAGAATAAGAATGCTAATTTGTGTATGATGTGATTAAGATGAATGAATATCAGTTGCTATAAAACCAGGTCCACCATGAACATTCATCAATCGTAACTCCTACAGTAGCAAAGAAAAATGGGTGTGTCAAAGGAGTTCTTTCGGTGTTGTTTGCTTTACAATTTTAAAGCGGGCTTATTAGCTGCTGCATCTAGTCTCTGAATATGTCAAGCATTCAGGGATACAGCTGTGAATGAACGTATAACAGGGCTGGTTTCACAAGTTCAGGTCAAGAAATTTGTATGTCTGTGATGAAACTCACAGTGGACAATCACAAGGCTTGCATGACAAAATCCTGCAGGGACTATTGAGGAGGATAGTAGTCAAATGTGTGATGAACTTGCCTGACAATTTAACATTTACGGTAAAACAGACTTCATCTGCATTGCTTAATGTAAGGGCTGAGCAAGTGGGTTTCTCACATGCTGTTGGAAGTCCATAAGCAGCAACTAGTGACAACATGTTTATTGTTGCTCACTCGCTACCATAGCATATCCATATTCAATTAAATGTTGACTAGTGATGAAAAGTGGGTTCTGTATGACATTCCCAAGTGTTCCAAAGATTGGTTGTTACCCCAGGATACAGTCCCGTACAGTACAAGATCACCTATGCATTTATTGAAGATTATCCTATGTGTCTGGTGACAAGTCGTCAAATGGTTCAGTGTGAGCTGCTACCAGCAGTCCAAACAGTTACTGTGGACCTGTATTTGCAGCAGTTGAAAGATGAAAGTCGATAATGCAAGGCCGCATGTTGTGTGGGTGACTGGGAATATCATACAACGACTTGATTGGGAGACTTTGTGCCATCCTCCTTACCCATCTGACTTTGTATCTTCATATTATCAGCTCTTCCATTCCCTGGACAATTATCTTCATGGAAAATCCTTTACCAATGAAGTAGACTTGTGCCAAACACTAACAGACTTCTTTGCACCCAAAAGTCCCTAGTATTACTACTAGGGGATTGCACAACTGGAGACAGGTTGGCTGAAGGTGTTGAATGCTGATGGTGATTAAGTCAAAGAGTGATAATCGGATACACTTTCTGTGGGTCATGTTCTTTTGGGTCATTAAAAACGGCAAGAAATTTCTTGTTTACCTTGTATGTATGTGTAGCACTATATGTGTAGCACTATTTATTATAAATAAATACTGCCCAAAATTTACTTTGATTAATATTATTTTTTAATAAAACAATTTATTGCATTATTTTGATGTAATATTTACTTGAACAGGAGAGTGATGGAATTATTTCATAACATTTTATTAAGACAGGCTTTACTTTTTTAGTGTATATCTTCATCAATGCTGAAAGTTGATCATTTCTTTTAAAATAATGCTATTTTGATACTATGTGTTAAAAATATCCTGTTGTATTATGAAGTATTCAATCTTAAGAATTTGTTGACCATTGAATTCCCACACTTAAAATGGTTATCAGTAGAAGAAGGAAAAACCAAAAATGATTAATAAATTTAAGTTTGCATGAAGTGAATTACATTTAAAAAATTTTTTTATTTAGTTTAGCTGTACCCAAGTGTAAAGGAAAAGTGAGAAATTTTATTATTAATTTAACTCTTTTCACAGGCAGGTAAAACATGGCTTGGAGGTATTTTTAGCAGATTGTTACCCAAAGCTCCTAATCAGATGATCTTACCAGATGACAAAAATCCAACAGTAAATATATCATCCTTATTTTATCTTAGATAGTAAATTAAATTTAAATATTTAAGATTTTCCTTTTAATTGTATTCTCTTGCAAATTTTTGTAGTACTGTTGACATAAAATAATATTTTATTCATTTCTGACCGCAGCATACTTATTTCCAAAGTGGTTATTTTTTCCATACAAGCAGTTTTAAACATTTTGTAGATTTTTGTTACATTTGTTGCCAAGTCTAGAGTTTTAACCATTCAGCTGCCAGCTGAAGGGTTAGGACTCTAGCCTTTAACAGTATATGGATTTGAAGCCCACCTTGGCATACGAATTTGTGGTAGTTTGGAATCCACTTTTAACTGTAGGTGCTGATCTAATGTTCCAGTAAAGGCCTTTGAGTAATAAATCAAACTAAATGTTACTTGTTTTATCATTGATATTTCTTACTCTTAGAGTTGTGACATTTTAAGAGTTGCAAGATTTTTCTTAGTTGTGGAAACTATTCACTAATTGTTGAAATTGGCCAAATTAGATGGAATTAATGTTGGCTAGTAGTATGAAATGCTGCTTAAATAAAATAACTTTAATATTTTTCAAAATTTAAAATTATTTTTCTATAGAATAATCTTCCAACAGTTTTACATTTTGTTAAATATTATGTACACTTCTCACTGAAAATTTAATATTGAAAAGTATTTTCACTAATATAGTGCAATTCACTAATACAGTGCAGTTTTATGTTAATTTTTGAACCACGTTTTTGTTTGTCATGCATTAGTTTTTTGAGAAAATGAAAATGCCAAAAGATTTCCTAGTATAAATTATTTCTAACTACAGCAAAATAGTTTATTATTTAAAATTATAAATGTTTAAAATGTATTTTATATAAAGGTTTTTAAATTTTTTTATCAACATTTCAGATAGTCTGGGATGACGTAAATAATCGTTGGGTGAATAAAGATAGCAATGATGATGATGATAATAGTGCACCTTTAGCACCACCAACTGATTCAGAATTATTAGGTTTGTATTTGTTATATTTAATACCTTTGTAGCCACCCAACCTGTCTAGTGGTTAGCGTACCTGACTACTGATGGGTGGGACCTGGGTTCGAATCCTGGCTTGGGCATGGATGTACTTTCTCTTTCTTGTCTTTTCTTTGTGTGTGAATGGTTGCCTACCCTATAAACGGGTACCTATGGCATGTGTGTACTGGGAAAGTCTGACTCCACACCAAATATGGTTCAGTTGGAAAAGTGGAGCAGCGCACCCCATATGATTCATTTGGGTGATTCATCCTATGATTCATTTCTATTGTTTGCTGATAAATCTCAGTTTAATTTGGAGAGTTATAGCAAACTTTTATTAGTATCTGGAAAAATATCCTATGTTTCTTTGGAGGTCAAATTGCAAACTAATTGATGGTATGTGCTAAAAATAGCATGGATGGATGTCTGAATCTACATATTATTTGAAAATGCAATTTGACAATTCAAAAGTTTGAAGACTAAATGGTGAGATTTCATATCTTATTTTAATTGTTGCCATTAATAATTGCTTTTTGATACATGATAATATCAGATTTCATATTGTTCACTTTGTTGAGAATAATTGGCTTGAACTTGAAGCAATACATTGTATTGAGTGGTCAATATGCCCTCCTTATCTTAATTCAATCAACCATGTTCAGATCATACCTAGATGTGTTATTCTATGATTTAAATAGTTATGTGTTGACATTTATTTTTCAATACTTAGAAGATTTCACTTCTGGAGTGTAACAGTATTCCCTTAATCATTGACTTATCACATCTATGCTAAATAGGTTTACATCACTCTTAATTCTTCTGGAGGATCACAAGTCATTGAAAATATTTTATAATTTTGAACTATTACAAATTTTTATCATTTACATCTAACCAAACTATGACTTTTGCATCTTTATTATCTTCTATCATAAAAATATTTCTTGATTCTTTCTATCATTGCATTAAAATTATGACATGATTTTTTTCACCTGTATTCCATTTTGTTATATGAATACACCATTTTATGTCCATATGTGGCTATCTCATTGACTTTTTTCATATTTTTCCAGGCTTTCCTTAGTATTTGAAGTGTAGAAATTTCATTAATTTTAATATTGATTGGCTTACAAAATAAAATTATTTTTAGCAATGTATGTGTGGATATATATGTTAGTAATTATAAGTATAATATATGTTAATAAATGTGCATAAAAATTTTATACACAATTTATATTTAGGATCAAAGTCTTCCGAAAATACTTTCCATGGTTCAAACTATAGTTCTATGCCACCTCCATCAAATTCTATGGCCTCAAATAACTCAGTACCTCCAACATCAGCTCCGCAGCCAGTAAATAAATTTCAGAGACCGAAAACAAAAGGTTATTTATTTTTTTTGTTTGGAAATGATGTATCTTTAAAATAATTGTTTAATGAATTTATTTTTATCATTATAAAATGTATAAGTTTTAATTTTTTTTATATTATATAGCAATTTTATGTTGATATATTCTTTATTCTAAAAATTCCTTCAAATTATGATGTTAAATTTAATTAGCATAGTCAGTTGAAATGAAATGATGAATTAATCATGTTTTATTAATTTGTATTACTAACTGCATCAAAAACTAAAAGTTGTAGATGCTTTTTGAATCACTCAAATGATATATAAGTTCTACAAATGAATGAATATTAATACATTTAAAATTATCTACTATTTAATTAAGTAAATGACAGTTAAATTACTCAAAATGAGTTGTTAGAATTTGAATTTGACACTTAAAATATAAGTAAAAATACACATTTAAGATTAGTATTACTGGGAAGTGACAAGAAAGCAAGTTTAATTTATTATAAATTTTTTACAATACAGTGTTGCCATTCAAAAACTCAATAGAATAAAACAGACTAATAATTTGATCTATACCGCTCATGCTACCCATGTGGTGCATTAGTTAAGTTAAACATTAAAATGAATTGCTTTCAATCTACAACAATTTGAGAATAATTTGCCTAATAAATTTAATACATCTGGAAGTAATATAAGTAGTAGTGATACATTTTTTATATTAAAATTGTAAAGAGAAAGATTTTTTAGAATCAAGTAAAAATTCATGCAGATGTTTATATCATGTGTAGCAGGTGTTTGTTATCATTAAAATAGGGATTCAAAAGAGAAAATTTTGCTAACAAAATAACAATTCTAGAATTTTTTCCTTCCATTAATGCAAATTCAGATATACTATGCTAGTGTCATACAATCTTTTTTTAAAATTCAGAGTTAGTTAAACTAAATAATCTAAATAAGTCTTTAGATCAAACAAATATGAAAGTTGTGTAACTTATTGCCTTTGGTAGTTTCTTAAACACCCAATAAAAGCTAAAATAAGAGCAATTTATGAAAAAATAACCTTAACTGGTCCTAATTTTTCCTGCTTTGTCTCTTCTAATATCTCCAGTTTTGCAGCATCCTGATAATTACTAGAATATTTAATTTTAACCCCTTCCAGGCTCATTTTATTTCGGGATTACGGATAAAAAAATGTCAATTTTTTATGCTTATATTCATACAGGCATCTTTTTAAACATAATAGCATCATTCGCATGCAGCATTTCCTAAAAATGAATGTGAAAATATCTATTTAAATAAATGAATAACAAATGAGTAAAAGTAGAAAGCCAACCTGTAAAGTTGGCTTTCTGCATGGCAGATTCTACTCCTATCTTAAATCTACAGCTAAAAAACACTGCATAGTGGTGCCATCTAGTAGCAACAATAGTAAATAAAAGCATCTGAAACCAAAAAAGGGACATGTGAAATAATTCGGGAAAGACTGGTTGTGCTGTGTTAATTTTCACAGTGCCCGAGCTACACTCGGGATGAGCCAGAATGGTACATTTCGCTTGCCCGAGTCCAGCTCGGGAAAAGCCGGGAAGGGGTTTTAAAGGTTGTTTTTAAATTATTATGGAAAAATGTATGTGCAAGTCATATTTCATCTGCAAAATGTTATAAATAGGCTTTGATAAAATTTTTAAGTTTAATTATTGTTGATCCTTCCTCACAAATCTATTATTCTATATTTCTTTGAAGAAGTAATTTCATGAAAGTTTTTTCATTCAGTTAGGAGAAATTTATAATATAACAATAATAGAAAATTAAGACTATGACATAAAAAAAATTACATACTTTTAACTTTTGTTAACTGGTATTTAATCCTAATTTTATTAGTATCTTGCCTTTTTGTACTGTAAATCTTTTAACTATATACTTTTTTATGTTTGAAAAATTGTTTAGTTTTTATTGGTATAAATTGTTTAGTTTTTATTGGTATATTCAGGTTCAGATTTATAAAATTGATTTAGTTTTATAAATGTGAACCTGTTTAAATGGTTTTGTGTTTTACTATGAACATTTTAATCTAATTTAAAAAAATTTTTGTAAATAGGAATGAGACAAAATTATGTTGATGTGCTAAGTAAAAGTGGTGCTACAAAGAAAACAAATGTTTTACCAGAAGGCCTTTTTACTCCAACTTATGATAATGTTTCTCCAAAAGTGTTTATGCCAACTTCTGGTGAGTAACTTGTGTATGTTTGGGTAAATTTTTTAGTAATTGTCAGCGTGTTTATTTTAAATTGATAAAAAAACTTTTTTTTATCATTATTAGCACAGTATTAGTTAGTTGTAGTTGCTATCAAAAATATAAGTTGCTATTAAAATAGCTTAGTCACTGTTATTTCCATTGATAAGTATTTTTCTTGCAAGGATGTATGAAATTAATACTAACTTCATGTCCCTTGAGATAACTGTATGTTGCTTCTTTGAAAAGTTGTGTTTTTATTCTATTTTGGAGGATATGTTCTAAATGACTTAATGTTTGAAAGCAGTTTAATTAATTAAAATCATATTTCAGAGATTAACTGTGATAGACTCATTTCTTTTGTAGGTATATAAATATTTTTAACAATATCAAATTTTGCATTAATTATATTCACTGAAAAATAGATTTGGTTGATTTTCTTGTTGTAGATGCTTTGTTACATACTTTATTCATTTGAATTATAGTATTGAATCATTGATTTCTTTTTGAATTTGTCATCGCTGTTGACATTTTAATTTTTATAAGAGTTTTGTTACTCTGCTATTTTAATATTTTAATGCTCTGAAATTCTTTTTTTATTTTTATACTAAAATAGAAATTATTAATACAAAGAATAAATTACATAAATTCAGATAAATTCAAAAATAGTTTTACTATTTTTTATTAAACTTCTTTGTAACAATCACCTATTTACTTATAATTAAGTTTAAAGTAGTAAAATTTTCATACTCACATTGATGCTGATAGCAGTTTCTTTCAACTTTATATAGATATGAGATTTTTAAATTTTTTGTACAAAAAATATTTGCTTCCTTTTTGTTATACTTTAGGCAATTAAATTTCATTAGTTGTACTTTGTTTATTCTTTTTGTCTGTTGAAATAGTTAAATGATTTTTGTAAATTAAATTATTGTTTATTAAAATATTTCATCTATTCATGTTTGCATCATTTTTCATTATAGTTCAGGTTAAATATTTTATTTGTTATCTGGCTATTACGTTTATGTTTCTTTAAATATCTATTGAGGAGTATGATTAAATTTGTGTAGGCTACAACATTTTGTTCCTAATCCAATTAATGCAAAATTATAGGTCCTCAAAATTCACACTGCAATTTAATGAAAATCTTTAATAGTCAGAATACAAGGCACAATAAGTCCACATGATATCGCTGAAAATCATAACTTCCAGTGTGGAGGTATGAATAAGAATTTTCTTCTGATAACCTATTAATCTGCAATTTACATGCAGTTCTGTGATGTTTTCAGAATGAAATACCAAACTGCCTCAAACTTTTACGTTGTCAATGTTTGGTTTACTTTAATTTTAATAAATAAAGACTTATTCACATAGAATTATGATCAATTACCTGTAGCGAAAATTGCATGCATACAATTACCAAATATTCGTCTAACTTGAATACTATTAAAAGTCCTTAGAATGTTCTCTGTTGGACTGTGTGTATACTTCATTCTTCCAACTTGACCTTATATAATTGAAAACTACTATAAAGGATTCATTTTAATAGCTTTTTTTTTTATAAATATGTGAAGGGCACTCACATACATTTATTTTGATTTTAAATAAGGTTTTGTTAATAATTACTGTACACTTTGACCTTATAATTCATGAAAATTTGATATTGTTTCCATATGTGATTTGCTTTTTTCATGAATAAACACATTTGCTCGTTGCCCTTTATATTTCAAATCAATCAAAGCATTATTTATTTGCATTTAATTAGTCCATATTTATTTTATGGAAGTGAGTATCACGTCAAATGTTAGAGCAATATTTGCCTGTCTTATTTTGAATTTTAAACTTTAAAAAAAAAAAAAAAAAAAAAAAAACTGCAAACATGAAAAACATATTTATTTACAAGTGCAATGATAATATATATATATATATATATATATATATATATATATATATATATATATATATATAATCTAGGAAGTGTTTTATTAAAAAAATTAATCAGTGAAACTCTTCTCACTGATTAATTTCATGACAACTTTTTACATTCAATGCAATGTCTCTTAAGCATATTTCATAATAGTAATATAATCTAAAATTTCTTTTTCTTTTAGCTCCAATGTCTACAACCAATGATGTTCCTTCAAATTTAGATACAAATCATACAACATATAATCCCCCACAAGTTGAAACAGAGGTAATGTTTCACAGAAATTTTTAAAATTTTAATTTTATTGTTTCTGTTTAAGGAAACTGATATAATTTTAAAATCCTATTTTATTTATATGTTTGCTTATAAAACTGAATGCGTATCTTTCAAATCAATAAAACGAATCACATTGATTCTATAAAAAAAACACTTGAAATTTCCTCACCCTCAGGGGTTATTAGTATCCCAAATCAAACTTGACATTTAAAAAAAAAGCCTATTGTAAAAATCATTTTGTGAACAAAAGTTGATGCTTAAAAATTGTTTAAAAAATTGAAATCGGTGAATGACAAACTGTTTTTAAATCAAAATTTTTTTTTGTATGCCATTATGATTGAATCACATTTTTTCTCTGATTATCATAATAGCATATTATGAGTGTACAATTTCATGATACACATAAATTTTACTGTTGAACTTATACTATATTTTTAAATTGTAAAACACAGCATAGAAAACATTACGTATCAAAGAGAATTCGTCAATGAGATTGGTACTTTATTTTTTATTCTATATAAATTTTTACAAGAGTACTTGCGATAAATTGACCATAAAACATTTTATCTTAACTTCCATTTATTGTTTTCAGGTACAGCAAACAGATAATCAAGCAACACCTTTAATGTTTAATCCGGCTGAATTTGATTCTAGAAGATCAAGTGTCAGCAATCAGAGACCCTCAATAGGAAGAATGGGTCGTAGAACATATCCTACATGAAAAATATTTATTTGTTAGCTTCTGAGACTAGAAGAAAATTATAAGGATGAATTGGAACACTTTACAGAACTGTCTCAGATCATTGTGATAGATGTGAATAAACTTAGGAAACAATTTAAAAATTTATTTTTAAAAAATATATATATTTATATTGTATACAATTTAAATGAGTTAAGGAGTTCTTTTCTTTTTACCTGAGAAACTGTCTTTTCTTTTTCAAATTGTTGGTTTTGGGGCAGTTTCTTGGTCAAAGAGATAATTGGTGTGATTTGAGTTACATAATTTGTTAGGATTTTGTACTTTTTAAAATAGTGAGAGTTTTACTGGAAAACTTGTTTCAATATAAATCCTATAAAGAAGTGTGTGCGACATTGTCAGAAGATGTATGCTTATTTGTGAGTTTGAACAAACGAGTTTTAGATTCATTTGTGATGTGTTATTATAAAGAACAGTAGCATAAATATGTTTGTCACATTTGGAGCTCCTTAACTTATAATTTTACATAATTCAATGACAAATATTTATTAAAGTTTTAGTATTTAATTAGATTGGGAATGTTCAATTTAATATGAAGTTTTGTTTGTGTATAAATGATATATTGATAGAAAAATATTCTTTTTGGTGAGTTAAAATACCTAGTTCTATTTAAATAAATAAATAGAATTAGTATATAAAATTGTGTGTACCCTGTATAGTAGAAATCTTCTGCAGCATTCCTGAAATGCATATGCATAAATAGAGCATGTGCAAAAATATGTAAAAAGTTATTTAGAATCACATTTTAATCTTATGTTTTATGTACAGATATATGGTGAATGGAATGAGAGAAATATATTAAAATATTATTTTGTTGGTTCATGTTTTGTTTTCATTTCTAATATATAATAAAAAATATTACAAAATATATCTAATTTTTAACCTTTTGCTAAAATAATATGAAATTCTATAAAATCAATGTTAATACCAAACAAATTAATCAGTCAAGTAAAATCTACAAAAACTTAAAATGCAGAGTTAATTTAAAATATATTGTCTTTAACTCAATAATGACAAAATGGCGAATTGAACCCAGACTATCAAATAGATGGATCATACTCTACTAATGACCCATTTGTTGTACAAAGGTTTTGTTCATGGCATTTTTTCCTTGATGTAATTGTGTTAGAATTTGCGCATAAATCAATATATAGTGCATTAATTTAACTTTGTGTGTTTGTAAGCAAGATTTCGTCATTTGGTACTAAATTGATGTCACTATACAACTTTGTAATATATATTTTTCCTGTATCTTGCTTAGTTTTCAAGATACTATGTTACTTTAGAATTGTACTGTTAGATAAGTTCCAAAATCGGAGGATGCACACACCAGTTTGGGTGTGCTGCCATTATCATTGTAGTCCGAATACATCATAGATTAGATCGAATGTAGTACTTCTTTACCATAAGCGTTCACAAATTTTCAAAGTAAAGAATAGGCATGGAAATCCCAAAGGACATTTCTAATTTGAAGCTGTTTATTTCCATCTTTTGACAAGTCATGACTACTTGGAAGAGCATTTCCATAATTTAT
This sequence comes from Latrodectus geometricus, assembly GCA_026290005.1. NCBI lineage: Eukaryota > Metazoa > Arthropoda > Arachnida > Araneae > Theridiidae > Latrodectus > Latrodectus geometricus. Next base: position 90,326 of record JAPDSC010153860.1, read on the forward strand.
GTTTGAAAACCAAATCCCTAAATGATGCTCTTTGTAATGTAGTTGAACCAATGAATCGATCCCACCTTCAACTTTGTTTATCACTTCATGACGACTATTAGACAGCGTTGTATTAGAAAGCCTAAGAACTTTTAAGGGGATGATTTTGCTGAATTTTTATAAGCTTGTAGTTTTTACTTTTCTTTTGTAGTCTTGACATTAGAAATAAAAAAAAAGGAGGAAAAAAAAAAAAAGTTCTGCAAGCCTTCTCATCAAGCAGCTCACCATCACTTTTTTTTTTTTAAATTCAGTGAGGAAAATGTTTATAGTATGCTTATTTATTTATAAATATTCGATATTGATTTAAAGATACTAAAAGAATTCATAAAGTGAACTTAATAAATTGGGCAGTTGTAAAAAACTTAGTTCTATGAAAATTAAAATTTATATGGTGTAAAATGAAAAGATCTAAATGAATTTTTACTTCAGCTAGCTTAAATTAGCAGCTCAGTTAAATTATGGATTAATATTTATATATTTTAAAAGCAAGGATAAATTAATTTCTAACAAATTTGTGAAAATAAAAATTCAAGAGATTTAAAATGTAAATGTGCATATAAATCAGGGAAAATAATTTGAATTTTTTTAATGTTATTTTAAATATTTGTTTGCATAACTATTGAAAGATTTACTTTTTAAATCACAAAAGAATGTATTGTAATTTTGTCGATCATAGTGATTTACTTTATTTAAAATGCGTTATTAAAAACATAAATCAGATATTGAGATTCCTGCAGAATTTTTGTAATATGTTTAGGTTTTCTTCATTTATAGCAAAAAGTTATTTTTAGGACCTAATTAGATTATTTTGGAAATCGATACTATTTAAAATGCTGTGGCAACTATAATTAAAAAAATCAACCAAGTAAAAATTTTCAGAGACAAATATAATTTATAATAAAATAGGTGAGTCAGAATAAGTATATAATTGGAAAAGGGTAACATTGCATTAAACATGATTCGAAACATATCATTCAAACTAACTTTATTTTATAAGCAAACTTTTTCATTAAATCTCTATATGAAAATCTGAATGAAGTAGGTTATTTAAAATAGTAGCTAGTTATGAATGACCATTTTTATACCAGGGAAAACATCAAGTTCATAAATTATTTATTAATATGTTCTGCATATATTTTATGTCGGATTCTAAGAACATATTGAAACTATACATCCGTAAATAATTTACCAGTATTCTCATTTTATACTTGGCACATAATTGATATACATATTTATAAGCTTATAGAAATTTACCTAAAATTTTTAAACTGATTGAACAAGAAAAGTAGCAATTTAAAGCTACTTATACGTTATGTAACTTTTTTTTTTAAACTGATTTCAGTCTAAATTCCAATTGAAAGACATTCTAAGATTTTAGATTTTCATATTATGTTTAAAATTACTTTTGGTTCCTTTTTAAAATTTCACCCTACTATCAGCAATTTAATGTTTCTCGGTATTAATGCACAAATTAGTTAAAATTTTCTTTAAGAGATCCACTTCAAATTGTTTACATACAAAATTTTCAAAAACTTTGAATCTTATGTGAGTCTGTCCATGTAGTCTTATTTGACCAGTGCCTACAATTAAAGTAGATTTCTAATTTAAACATTTTTCTTATATTTCACATGATGTGGTTTTGTTTTAAAAAGTTAGCAACGATTCTCTTGCGTTAGTAGATAATAATTATAAAAAAAAAAAAAAAAAAAAAAAAGCAACAGGAAACTTTCAAAATTTTTCTCAAGCAGAAATTTATTAATATTAAGGTAATAATTATTGTACTTTTAATTATTAAATAATGATTCTTTAATTACTAAACAAAATATTCAAATACATCTGCAGTTAATAAACACTTTACCCTTATTTTCACTCTTTTCTATAATTTTAAGCATGAATATTAGTGTTTTCAATATAAACTATTTCAGTTCTACTAAAATTATAAATTATATTTACAAAATAAATAAAACTTGAATAAAAAAATTTATAATAGATTATCAAACAGAATCTCCACAAAACTTTTGAACTCCTCCAACTTATGGAAACCCCTTAAATTTTTGATCACTTAAAAAAACATTTCATGAAGTAATTATATCACTGTTTTAATAGGTTAAGATATTTATTAAAATTAACACAAAATTTAATTGATGCTGTCAATATTATGATTTATAAATTAAATAATATATAAATAAACTATCAAAATCATTTGAAAAATCTTTTAATTTTACACAAAGGGTGAATTTTATAGTGCAGAACTTTTTTTAATAATCTTTTTCTCATGATTATACTCATGCACAATTCATATATATTTTCGTTTAAAAACAAAAGCATACATATTTTGTAATATAATTATATGTATGTTTTTTTTTTTTTTTTTTTTTTTTTAAAAAAAAAAAAAAAAAGCAGAAAATAAACTAATTTATTGCCAGATAAAAAACTGGCTGAGAATGTTTTCTTTTCAGCCAAAGAATTAATTCAAAAATTTTCAATTTTTTTCAGTTTATACATTTATTGAATTTTCATTGCTTTTAAAGACATTGATAGCTACTAAATAAAAAAAATTGGGAACCTTGAATGCAATTTTACCAAATCTTCACTGCTACTGTATAAATCATTAATTCATTGCTCCAATAAAACTGAATTGATTTCTTAGAAGTTATACTATATTATAATTAAAAATCTATAAAAGGTAATAACTTTATAAAAATTTGCAAAATCTATGTATTATTTTCTTTTGTAAATTGATAATGTTAATTGAACAGACAATGTAAAATTTTTAATGTTTATAAATTTTACATTTTTTTAATGAAACATCAAAATTAAAATTATATACTGTAATCCTAATTAATTTTATGAACAATTAATTTACTTAAAAATGTTTATAAAATAATATTTAAAAGCAAAACAGAATTTGAAACAGTAATAATGGAGATGGTTTCAATTTCCGACTCTCATGGGCATTCACACAAAAGGGTATACATATTTATCTTATATAATAATAAGAATTATTTAAAACAATTGATTCCCTAGTAGCTAACATAGACATAACTAAATTTTAAAGTGTGTGTTTTTCCTAAATAAATTATGAAAATTGTTTTTTTCCCCCTTGAAAGCTCATATATCATGATAGCTAACCAATTATGTTTGACAAATTAAGGAGGGCAAACTTACATATTCTTAAATTAATTTGACAATATTATAAATGTGTTTACATCACTTCATAAGATCTAAAATTTCAATTAGAAACCATATATTGTGTATTCAAACTGTATAAGTTATCGGCAATGCTAATTGTTTTATAACTATCTTAAACCAGAGAATTACTTAAAATATTTAATTGATAGTACTCTATACATTAAGTCACATAATTAATAATTACCAAAATGTAATTTTGATTTCAAGATCTAGGATTTCTTATCAACTAACAATAAATACTTATAATTAGATTTAAAATTATTTGTAGCAACCTGTTGAACTATTTCTTTAAAAAATCAATAAAATTAAGGAATACTATACATTTAAACTGTTATATATAAACCTTTTTCATCAAAACAATTGATATATAAGTATTGCATTTTTGGGATGAAATCGACAAAAATCGAAATAGGAGTAATTTTTATGAATGCAATAAATATGCATTGGGAATTCATATAAATGTTCTACATTACTGTTGGAATATATTAAACAAAGACTTACAATATCAAATAAAAAAATTTATAAAAATATGCTTTAATATCATTAGCTTAAAAGCGTTTTTATTTGCGAGTTTGTTCTGTGATTTTTATACCAATCATTTCAATAGCAAATAATTACAACAATTAAAAAGGTTTACACTAATTAGAACTAAAAAACAAAAATGAATCAAATCAATATTTTAAAATATATTTATTAATAAGACAATGTACAAATATTTGTATTAAAATTACATTAAAAATAAATTATACATAAAATAATTTACTTATAAAATATATAAAATAATTTATTCAGGAATGTTCAATTTTCAAGCTTAGATGTACAGATTCCTTTTAATTTCACCGTCAAATCCTGTCCTTCCTGTATGCCAAAAACTATATTATCTTCATAAAATGGTAAAGGTAATGTTGGTTTGAATGTAACTGGTATTTTTAAAAATTTTTTTGACCTGAAAGGAAATTCGTAATTATGCAATATTCATGAATTTTAAATATTTACATAAGCTATCACATACATTAAAATTATCATTTAATAATATTTTCTCAAAAGATGCTAACATTACTTCTAAAATTAAGAGTGGGAAAAAATCTCAAATTTTTACAGAAAAGCAGTCTAAAATAGTATGATCTGCAACAAAATAAAATTAAGCTGTGTTTGCCTATTAGAATCGTTAGAAATATTACTTTACAGCTTTTTTTAAATTCCAGTTTAAAAGGTCACATTTTACATGCAATTGCTAACGGGAAAAATTATTGTAAAGTGGATTCCAAAACGCTACAAAATTTCCCTTGAAATGAGAACTAAAATTATAAGAAATTGAATTAAAGCCCAATTTTACATTTGTTTAAATTAATCATTTTCATCTGACATCAAATATTTTAACTGGGGAGTACATTCATCCTTTGATAAAGTTTCGCTGGTATCATAACGTGAAATTAGTTTTTCTACAAAAATAAAAAAGAGTTTACGGCTGTCTCTGTTTAAGCAGACCCTGCTATAATTTAACAATCCTCTCTTACCTTAGAAGAAAGAGGTATTAAGAGCTCTTGTCACCACTTTTATCCAATATGTATCCATCTTCTTCTTAGAGTTGGGTTTGTATGTCATTGGGTACCTCTGTTTTATTCAGCATTTTGTACTGCAAACTCCAAACCCAATGTTTCTTAGTTCCAGTTGCTTGGGTCACCCACTTTATTAATAAATTCGATAACCCTTTAAGGGAGTTTCTAGTATGGATGATGCCTAAAGAAATTAATCTAGAGAGGGCAAGGGCCTCGCATTTGTAAATGATATGCTTGATTGTTTTCTCTTACATATGACATTTCCTGCAGATAGGGTCTTGCTGAAATAGTCCCATTTTATGGATATGTTTTCTGAAGTGGTAGTGCCCAGTAATGAAGCCTACATTTGAACGTATCTGTATCTATAAAGCTTTCTTAGTTTTAATTAAACTACTTTTGAATACTCTAGATCAATACTAAGAGAAGTAAAATTTGAAAGCAATGTAAACATAATATAACTGATGGTAAAAGCCCAAAAATATCAGAGAGAAGATTATCACTTGAAAAAGTAAGAACCCATTTAATTATTACATTTCTTTTCCTTTCCTCCAGCTAATGAATACAATAACAAGATCAGGCAAGATGTTAACAAATTAAAGGTCAGGGTTCTAAAATTTTAGCTGAAAATGCACTGATGTGTTAGACATCCAATAAGTTTTTTCTCCAGCAATGCATCAGACAAGTGACTCCCAGATTGAAAAAAATGTTGGTGTTAAATGCAGGACTCATTTGTCACAATTTGAAATTAATTTTAGACACTAAACATTTTTAAAAGATTAATCTGTAACATAGATTAAACTTAACTACCTAGATAATTATACCTCTAATTTAAATCAACCAATGCTTCAAATTCAACAAAATTAATACAGAAATTTCTCAACCAAATTTTTGTTTTCTAGCAGTTAAGTTTAACTCTCAAATCCTTTTCTACAATATCAATATAGTAAGTCTTGTTTCATTTTATGGTCACTTTTTACGTACAAGATTTAATTTATCAGGGATGTAATTAAAGTAACAGAAGAATAAACAGAAAGTACAGGTGAAATATCAAACTTGATTGAACTCTTGAAATTTTACTAAAGCCACATATGTAACGAAAACTGTCCTGAGAGCTAATACAAATTAGTAGCCTAATTTCAGCTGTTTGATGTTTGGAATGAATAAATGGTATCGGAACTAAATGATAATGAGAAAAGTTCTTTCAAGGAATCAGGATTGCATTATATTATACATATATCATTGTATTTCTGCCTGCCAATTATATAGAGAGACAATGCAGGCAGTAGACTTAAAATCATTTATATAATGAAGTCAACTATGACCAAAAATTAAGATAACTTAATTTGTCATTAAGACTTATACTTTTGAACAGTCTTTGATAAAGAAATTATCAATCTTGCTGCTACAGGAAGAGGATTTGTTACCAAACAGTACATAAAGACATAGCTTTTTATTCAAGATAAAAACAAAGAAAATTTCTTGATTATTATACTGTGAAAAATAAATTCTTCATTGACTGTGATGCAAACATAGATGAGTAATGATTTCAATAAAAGAAATCAAGGTTTTTCGCTTTATGTGTAAAAAAATAAAAAACCATAAAGGCTAATTTGACAGGGATTTACAACTTAGTGATTCTGAATACACATGATTAAAGTAGAAATCAAGCTTACAAACTGTAAAATAAAAGGTCAGAGTACTAATTATTCAGACATCAATTCAGCGAAAATTTTACAATCTTACATTTTAACTTATAAAGAACTGATTTCAATTCTATTTTTTTTTTTTTAAAAAAAAAGGTTATTAATTTTATCCCATGCTACAGCAAATGTGTTGATCTCTGAAAAAAATTAAGACTACCATAAGAAATAAGTTTTTATTTTTTTTAAATAATTTTTAATTGATTTTTCTATTTCCGAAGTAACAAATAACCACGAAAATACCAATAGAATTTTTATAAAATGAAGCAATAGAAAATTATTTTAATAAAAAGTGATTTTGTCATTTTCAGTATGAATGGAATCAGTATGTTGGAATCTGTCACTAACCATTTTCAATATTTTTCATATTATTAATAAAATTAAGTCAATATGTCATTTCATTAGTTATCTAAAGAACTCTAAACTATACAGGGTAAAATGAAAGCTTTTTAAGACAATGAAAAGAGGAATGATAAAAAAACAAACTGTATGATACTAACCACATTTATAATTAAACATAATTTATTGCTACATTCATTAAAATTATGTCTACAAACAAAAATAAAATTAATTGAAATACTCAAAAATTCTAATGGCAGGTTCTCTTAAAATAAAAGATTAGCAGAAGTTCAGCTTTATTTTCCAGATTCTAAAGAAATAATTGTAATATCTGCATTTTACATTTTTCATTGCTATAAAGCAAATGGAATAATATCATAAAATATGATAAAATTAAACAGATAATGTTCTTCATATGAACACTTATGAAAAATACTGTTCTAGCTTTTTTTTTTTCTGGTCACAAAAATTTTTCTGTACTTATTCTAAGTAAAAATTCATCTATGCATTACAGACCATATATTAATTACTTGGAAGTATATAAAGGTAATTTTTTAAAATTTAAAAAGACTACAAATTTATATATATTTTTTATTGTTTAAAATCTCTTCAAAATGCACACTCTTTATTACCCAAATATTTTATTGAGATTTTATACATTTGTATATTTATTATTTTATACTGCTCATTCAACTAATGAATTTTAATTAAAAAAAATCAAAAGTTAAAAAATATTTTATCATTTCAACTGGTGTAACTATTGTAAAAACATTATACAGTTTGGTAAGCACTGATTGTAATTACATATTAAAAGCAATATTATAAGTTTTAAATAAAATTTTATAAGTACTCACTTAACTACAACTGAAGATGGTTTTAATGCAAATGGAGCTTTGGGCTTCACAATATTTAACTGAAAATATAAATTAAAAAGTCAATTTATTATTTAATTAAAACAATTAATAAAAATATATCTCAATACACAATATTTTATAACATGTGTTCATAATCCGTGACACAAAATTTACTACCTTTTGAAAGTGATAAAAAGATAAACAGTTATATTTTAATTCCACATGAAGACAGAAAAATCAGAAAATTGTGTTAGGTATTTAATTTTTGTGAAAACAAGATATAAAAGTTTTACTGACTGATGACGCAGAATTGTAAATTAAGATTATTAAATAGTTTTGAAAAAGTATTATATATATTACACTATATGCAACAATGATTATTTTATAAAATTTATTAAATTCGTTAGATATTATAAGTTTCTTTTTCATTGTTATAACAATTCAAAATCTACCTAATTATATTTCTAATTGGTAATCTGCAAATATAGCCGAAGTTAAATGTTTGCACAGTATTTTTAAATGATTAAAATTATTAAATAAAAATTTTATAAAATAGCTTTTGCAATGAAAACTAGTTTCCTATCTTTCTTGATCTAACTTACTTTACAGTATTTTATGAAACAAATTTAAAACCACTCATATCAGTGAGACAAAATATTACATTCAAAATACTCATTTTTCAAATACAATTTGAAATTAAAGTATTTCTTCTAAAAGTGAAAGTTTTTTCTCATCAAATACATAATAGAACTTTTCATCCAGAAAGCAAATACTTAAACAATAAAGAAAAATAAATCAAATTTAAATATCAACTGAATATAATTGCAAAAAAACGCTTTAAAATAAGTTTTAAAAATTAGCATAGGACTGCACTTGTCATAAAATAAAAAGGTTTTAGAAGGGGGGAGGGGGACTGAAAATGCATGCTTGACCAAAACATTTCAAATATAAATAGAAATTAAAAAACTAAAAGAAAGAATTTTGTTTCCTGTTATTCACTAACATTTCAACTAATTTGTATGAAGAATGAATGGTCATAGAAATCACATTTCTTTTACCTTAACATCTTGACTTGAACTATTTTTTAATGTTATATATGTTTGAGTTGTTTCACCAACTGCAGTAGGTGGAAAATTACAAATTTCACTGTCAAGATAAACGCCTTTTTTCATTCTGAAAAAAAGAGAAAAGTCATTTGATGTGAACAATATGATTAAATGTAAAAAAGTACCCTTTTTAAAACATTATATAATAAGAAAAACTAATATTTTAATCATAACTATATACTTGATTGCAGTAGAAACAGTTGAAAATATGATACATTGAAATCAATTTCGTAAAAGAATTTTAATTTGTTGAAATTGTGAACAATAAATTGCGACTTGCTAGAAATGCAATGAAAAATACATTTGAAGTTATGTTAATCTTTAATTTTATAAAAGAAATTTCACAGGAGCGAAGATAGGAATCAATTATTAGTTATGAGAAATTTAATATTAATTATAAATATAAATTAATCTCACACAAGTCTAAAGTAATTAATTAACTGCTCTGTAAAAACTCCTAATAAGGGATTTCTTTCAAAAATGTTAAAAAGATTCGAAAAGCTAAATTAAAAATACACGAAAAAAAAATCAAAAATGGATTTATTTTTCATAATTAGTGACATTTAATAATTAGGAAACATTTATATCATATCAAAAATAATTAATTTAAAATATGTAATTTGATTGTAAGTTAACTAAATAAGTTACATAATATTCAATCTCCATTATAACAGTTTCAGATACAATTGATATAGCCCCCCAAATAATCTTAAGTATTGTCGAACGCCAATAAGACCTGTAAAACAATATCTATTGTCAACTGTAAATATATAGTTAATGATGGTTAATAACCATCAATAAATTAACATAAATAAAAAAAAAATTAATTCAATAATTTAGACAGATGAAATTATGAATTGTAATTCAGTTAATGAAAGCTCCTCTAAAAATTTTACTGCAGATGAAACTTTGACATTTTAAATTAAACATTGGATTTCATAATACTCTCAAGTTCACAAACTGATCAGTTTATAAAAAAAATTGCAATCTGTAAATCAAATTCACATAAGCTACTAGTGATTAGCACATATCTTTATGTTCCCTGACCTAATAATTTGAAAAATATAAATTAAGAAAATATACCAACTTAAAAACATTGAAAAAGTTTATTTTGTAATAATATACCATTTAACATTAAGAGTTTTTTTATTTTCAAAATGAATGGTTGAGATATGACCTGTAAGATTGAAGAAATAAGCAATTTTTTTTTGGAAGTTTTTTTATGAATGAACAACTTTCATATAATTTGGGTCATCTGGAAACACATAAAGTAGAATTCTCAACTCATACAAATGTATCCAAGTTTCATTACTTGGAACTTTTACAATTTGAAATCTTGTCAGCATTTCCTAACACCAGTTAGCACATTTTTTTGAGAGCTTCTGTCAAATTTTGAGGAATTATCTAAATCAAATCTTTTTAACGGCTAAATATTCATGAAAGATCAAATGTATTGTAGCCTGCCATATGCCAAGAGATACCACGAGATGATATCTCATGATAGGTGATAGGCTGATCTTCTTCAATCATCGTTTGAACAGCATCGATATTGTTTGGAATCACTACCAATAAGTAATTAATCTTGTGAAAACTTCATTTTTTACAAGATTAATAACTTATAGACACATCATAATAAAATTCTGCAAAGCAATTGTAAACAGTATTTTCTGATGGTACTTCATTAACAAAAGTTTCACAAAGCAATAATAAACATCCTTGTTGACTGAGGCTTTTCTTATCCAAAAGTCATTCAATGGAAACTTTCACAAATTATTTCACACCTATTTGCTCCTTTAACACTCACAGTAAACAAAATACACAGACGATTTCTAAGATGCCCTTGATTCTAAGACTTAAAAAGAAAAGAAAAAGGTGAATTTTACAAATATCTTGAAGACAAATTTCAGTAGCATCTTCTTTTGGTTATCTAAACGTTTAAAAGGCAACTTACATAGTTAAAAAATTTGAATGCTTCATAAGCATTAAAATATTATAGCTACGAACATTTTTTTTAATAGAAATGTGTATATTTTAGTTGTATGTGGTAGCCTTATTAAAGTTCTGCAAATCTTAAATTTTTCAAATGCAAAAAGTGCCTGACCTCTCAGATTTTCAGAGTCTGAATTCTAAAAGCTCATCTAGAAGCAGAAAATATGACCAAAACATCCAAGCTTTTGGGCGTTTCTAGAGATGCTGTGTTTAAAGTCATGACAGGTCAAGTTGAGTAAAGCAAAACAGTGGGCAGAAAAAGAAGCAAAGTGAAGGAGAGAGTGGATTGTAATGTCTAAGAAGCGAACAACTGCAGCAAAAGGAGCCGCTCAGCTCAAATGACACCTGGATCTTTTAAGGGTCAATGATCTCAGAAAACCCCTTCATAAGCAGACTATTCACAACAGTGTAGCAACTCCTAGCTTATCACAGATATTAATGCTAAATGTCTTTTACATTGGTATCACTCATAAAATCTGGTCGACTGACAAGCGGAAAAATTATTTGGTCAGTCAAACCATCTTTTTACTACAAAAGGATGACTGCATGTTTAGGGGACACCTGTACAATCACATGATCGTGATTGCCTCTTTCTAACTATCAAGCACAGAAGTGGATTTGTCATGATATGGGTAACTACATTGTGGTTTTCGGATGGATCAATCATAACTCTGAAAGGAAGGATAAATGGGATGAAGCAGAGAAAACGTTTAGCTAACTAGAACCATTCTGTTGATGAAAATTTTGCTTCTTGCAGGAGATGGAATTTTCCAGGATGATAATGCAGCTATCTATACAGCGAGGTCTATCTAATCTTGGTTTGATGAAAAGGAGGATGAAGTTAAACATCTATCTTGGCTTCAATATAATTAAACTATTATAGTTTACTTTGGAGCATTCCATACAGAACCGATACCCTTTACTGGCATTTCTCCTAGAACTTTCACAATATCTCAATTCTAGGCAAATCCAAGCTGTATTACATGTCAAAAGCGGTCCTAAATTATATTAATAAACTCTTTATCAAAATAATAGAAACACTTTAGATTTATAACCACATTTATACAAGTATTAAAACTGAATATTATAATAAAAAGATCATTCAGTTTTAAATAAAGTACAATAAGTTATCCGAACTAAAGAAAACTGCAGAAGATAAGGGAATATATATACTTTTTTCTATAACAGTTATCTGTAGATTTTTTTTCTTCATTTGCCATATTGACAGGGCTTCTTTCTTGTAAATTAGAAGCAGCTCCCTAAAAATAAAAATATTTTTCTAAAGAATAATTTTTTTATATACTAAGCATCAATACTAAATATTGCATAGTATAGAAAAAACACTTTATATTTAAACATAACATATTAGACATATTATAAGAGTCTTACACATATTTTTATTTTAGAGTTTAAAATCAATTTTAATCTGAAGGAACATGTTTATGTAGAATAGAATATTATCATTCAAGCTGAAAAATGTAGAACATATCACTTAAAATTTTTTTTATTTACTATATATATAAATTTCTCAATGATGGTAAAAAAAAAAAAAAGATGTTTTATATAGTTCTTTTTGAACGGTTTGAAAAGCCCTAGAGAATATTTTGTCCTATTTTCTTTATAAAAATTGCTTTTACGTTAACTGATGGCTAAAGTAGGAATCATTGTAAGAAATTTTGTATAAATATTTAATTATAAAATTTAATACTACAATTAATAAGATGATGCAAGTAGTATATCAAATAATGATGTATATATTGGAATATTTGTTGAATTATTTTCATAAGCATTATAATATTTAGACAAGATAATGTATTGAGAAAAAGTTTGGTAATGAAAAGAAATTATTCATATTTTTTTTAAGTATGTTCAGATTGAATAAACAAATTAAAATTAATCGAAAACTACTCGGGCAAGGAGGCTCACTATGCCTAACTGTATATTTCTTACTTAAAGTGGAAAGTCTTAGTTCCAAATTGTAGAATAATGTGTGAGTTTAACTTTGATTCTATTTTTAATATGCATATAAGTTGAAGAGGGCATTCAAAAGTTTTGTTTCTCTCCAATATGCTTGAATACGGATCACAATTAATGAAAAATTCTAAAAAACCAAGATAGATTTTAAGCACTTTGCAAATCCTTTAAACAGTTTGGAAGTTCATTTTACTGTTATCATTTTAAATAACATAAATGAAAAAGATGCAAATTCAAGCACCTGCAACAGTTACAAAATTTTATACACAATTAAAACAATAAATGTATTTGATATTGTCTGAGAATTTAAAGCACTATTGTTTTGTAATTTGATATTTTATACTGTTATTCAGTAATTATAAATGAGACAAAAATATGTTATATAGTGTTATTTTTCCAGCAAACCTTACTTTTGTTAATATTGGAGATCAGTATTTTTATAGATAAAATTAATAGAATTTAATTGATCAACTTATTTAATATCTAAATAACTTTTTTTAGTCATTTTAGAAATTTATAATGAAATTACCTTTCCAAACATTTTAAAAAAGCGCTTTTGTTGTATTCCATTTTCAAATTTAAAAGATAATTCAAAGAATTGAGAATAATTATCTAGACAAGATGGATAGAATGTAATTTTCAAAGAAGCCGTTTCCATAGATCCTAAGGTACCAGAAGAGGGAGTGATTTTAAAAACTGTTGCTTTCCATACAGAGTATTCAAGAGACTAAATAAAAGGATAAAAATTATTATAAATAGCAGTAACAAAAATATGCTTCATATTATAAATTGGTAAAGACAAATTTAAAAATTAAAAACTATCCTGAATTAAAAAAAAAAAAAAAAAAAAAAAAAAATAATATCAGTAATAATTAATAAAATTACTTCTATGATAACAATTTTTTTTTTAATTTTACTAACATGTAAAAATAAATATTTAATTGATATTTTTAGAATAGATTTTAATAATTAAATTAATCAGGGCTTACTAATAATTGTGAAATCCATTTCTCTTGCTGAGTATTTTTAAAATGGGATATTGATGTATAATTTGTAACAGTAAAAACTAAAATACACGCAAGCATAAAAAATCATTAAAATCATTATCAAGTTTAACATATGAAATTTAAAATTATCAGTTTTAAAAATGAAATTTAAAAGTTTATATGTTATGAGAGAATTAAATTAAAAAACAATAATGAAATAAATAAAAAATAGAAAACTAATCAAATAAAATAAGCACTGGGATATTGAATATCAGAAATTTTTTAAAATGCATTTACTAAAATAACTATGCATGCAATAAACTTTGTACAGTAGAGAATAAGTATAAATTACTTCAAAAAACATCATAGACATAGGTTGGATACTCCACTCAACAGCACTATTTTCAGTGTTTTGGAAGTTGAGAACAGTTTCTAGGAAAAAGCAAAATTTGTAACACAGAAGTCTGTTGCCATAAAATCAAAATACAAGACAAATGTAGGTAAATTATTAAATATTATAAGGGCTGATACACTTAGTTTTATAATTTTAATCCTATTTCATGATGTAATTAAGATTATAGGTCACATATAATAAAAAAAGTTATATGCATTATTTCTTTTACCAATATCAAGAGATATTTCAACGTAATTTTTTAATTACAAAATAATTGCATTATCAATTTTAAATCCAATATTCTAAATAATTTTTATATTATTAAATATATATATTTATATCATTTATTTGTTAATAACTTAATATACAGGATTCTAAATAAATGAATAAAATACTAAACATTATCAGTCCATAATTATTAATGTTCGAACGCATATCATTTCAATTTCCATGAAAATTAAAGTTTTACAGTATTTTAATCTTCAAAAATTTCACTGAAGATACATTTTTAAGTCAGTGACAAATTAATTAGATGTTAGCTTATGACAATATAGTTACAGGTATAATTTGTCATATTTATTCTAAGTTTCCAGTTCCATTTACCCCTTATTTACTAGAACTTATTTTGGGAGGGGGGAAAGACATTTAAAGTTTTCCATCAAAGGTCATACAGAAAATGAGATGTAGCACAATCAATTTGACGAAGAGATCATTCCTTTCTTTGCAACATTTTTCCTTGAAAAAATATTTAAAATTAAAGTAACAATAACTTGCACCAACAATAAAGTTTAATACTTTTATAAGAAACATTTAAGATTTTTCTTTTATTCAGTTTTAGTTATAAAAAAAATTAATAAAAATAAGTCACAAAGGTATTAAAATCATTGTCAAAGAATAAAACAATTATCATTATAAGTATTTTCAAAACATTCTCTCTAATAGGTTTTTATTCTATTTTGAGGAATGATTCATAAATACATATTTGATTATGTAGTTTTTAATTTATCTTGTTTTTGATTACATAAGGATCAGGATTTACGGCCTTTTTCAAAAAAGAGTTATTAGTATACTTATTAAATATTTTCTATGAGTAAAAATAATGATTTTCCAATTTTTTTTTATATACACAACTTAAAAACTTACTTTATGCAATACTAAGATGATTAACTTAATGCATTTCATCATTGTTGTAGCAGATTTATTGCTACAACAATGACTGTCAGCACCAGAGAGAATTTGATTGGTAAATACAGTTTGAAGTAATTTTTAAAAAAAATCAAGAGCATCCATGCACATGATGGGAATTAAATCCAAGCATTATTAAACTAAAAGCTAGACTATTTGTATTAAATTTATTGGAGATTAGACTTGAGGTTTCATTTGGGATAAATTAACTCAAATTGTCACAATGCCCTCTCCAAATTGTAAATCAAACATAAAATTTTAGGTTTGTTTAAGGCTGCAGTTTTTAAAATTCATGAATACACAAAAAACATTAATTTGAATTTAAAAAAATCTCATAGAATATATTGTAAGTTTCTTGTTTCATATGTATGGATGTATTATTCTTCAATATTATAATAGCAAGTATATTGACAGTTTAGTTAAATTCTTGATTAATGGAAATAATAAGTAATTTGACCTTGGAAGGATTATTTAATCAGAAAATTTTATGAAAATAGATATAATATTGTCAATATTTGACAAGTTTTTGTCCAGAGTTTGGAAAAAAAGAACAAAGTAATTTCATGATAATTGGACCAAGTATTCATTAATAGTATAATGACATGAGTGAAGCATCAAGAGTTGACAGAGCATGACTATTGGCTCTGAAAGAGACAGCTTCGATATGACATGACAGTCATGAGAAATACAGTATAAAGGCCCTCATATATACATAAGCTTTCTCATGGAGTTATGCCAAAGACAGAATCGATAGGATGTTTCTAATTTATTGAAGGACCTGAAATTGACATTACAAGTGAAATTTATGCTCACGATTCACACTTTAGGCATTACTGTAGAATTTTCGAATTGGGTTCTTAATCAGTTTTGAAAGTCAAGGCAACTTTGATAAGCATTTTGTACCAAGCTCCAAATCCAAACTAACCTACTGCATCTATTAAGGTCTCGCACTTTGTTCATATACTTCTATAAATCCCTGTTGGAGCTAAGGTAATTCTTTAGTATCAAAAGTACCTAAAGTGGCCAATCAAGAAAAAGCATCAGATATACAACAAGTGATGCTTCTTCACTTTTATGGCATTTTTAACATACAGAATCTTGTTGAAAGAGTGTCATCTCAGGAAAATGTTTTCTGAAATAGTGCCCAGGCAAATGAATCCCACAATTGTTTGTTTTGATTCTTCAGTTTTGGGCATCTAATTTCATAAAATTTTTTTTAGATGGTTTATAAATCATACTTTTAGTGTGTTGCTGTCTAGAATATTCAAGCCAGGCTTTATTCAACTTTTTCATTATAAAAATAACTTCTTTAATAGTACTTAAACTGATGCCACAGAAAGATAGAAGTTAAATTAAAAAATGATCCCTGTTATGCAAGCTTATTGTTTATTACTTTCTATACCTATGTGCATTGACATTCAGAAAAGAATCAATTTAATCTTAGTTGCCAGTTCATTTAGAAGATTTTGTGTTCCAAAACAATTATAGAACTTGGAATGTGTTAATAGCCAAATGGGCTGCTCAGCTGTCACTAAAAATAAGAATCTGCCTACCTTAGAACCCTTCTTTAAACTTACCAATAGACAGCTATAGCAAGTACTGAGCCTGAAATGTAAGTACTGAGTCCCAAGACATTTTGAGGGGTTGCCACATGCCATGAACCCTTAGAATTGAGAGGTGGTTTTATTTTGATCCATCTGCCAGATAAGAGCCCGATATTATAACTAAACATGTTATGCTCCCATTCTTGCCTAGCAGGGAAAATAACCTCAAATGGTCTGTAAAACACACAAGTCCTTTCCAGGATATTTGAAAGCATCGTAATAGAATTGTGACATTTCCTAGTAAGGCTGATATGGCGTTTTTAGCAGTGGGCTTCTTATACCATTGAGTCTGCAATATTCGATATGCAATCATTCAGGTAGTACTGCAATAGAAGATGTTTAGAGGGGTCTTCAGAATCGGTTTTATAACTTTATTGTTGAGAATAGTCATTTTGAGTTTCATGTATATTAAACATCATTCATACTTACATTTAAAAAGATCGATTTCATGTTCTCACATGCTTTTCTTCCATAATGATTGCTTATTTTCTATCATGCAACAAAAAGCAGACTCAAGAAATCAAATTTAAAAAAATTTAAATAAAAAATATCTCAAAAGTCAACATAGAAAAGTATTTAATATTATTTTATTAAAGCAAAGAATATTTTGTATTGTTTTTCTTACCAGATGTACCACCAGGCACAACATCAGCCAGCGTGATCTCTTTGGGGAAATTCTTTATGTTTTGAACAGAAGATGATATGGATCGAGAATCATCACTTGAACTTTGTATTAAGTTGGTATTAGAAGCTTCTACTAAAAGGGCAGTTTCTTGTTCTTTTAATTTTGTATCTAAATTTTGTGCAGCGGAATTAAATTCTTTCTCTCTCTTCTGACCTTGGGAAACACTGATATGAACAATCTATAATAAAACATTTTATATACATTTCAAATACTTTTTAATACATAATTAGTTTTGTATTTTAAGATAAATTCGAGAATTAACTTCTATTTCATGCAACAAAATATTACTCAAAGGTTATTTTTCAAAGATAAAAGTTAAAAAATTTGATATTTAAAGTTTATTATGCTATAGAAATTTAATTCTAAATTTTTTTGAAATTTTTAATGTAGAACAGTTAAATCAGTACAAGAGAGATTAAAAGAAAAACTTAAATACTAGCATGAATTTACATTATTTGTAGCATAAAAAAATTCAGTCAGATGTATATAATAGCATGAAAGAAATTTTTCATTTAGTTTGCATGAATGAGATGGCCAACACACATAAATGTCAAAGCAAATAATACAAATGCCTAGGTTAAAAAATTACACATAATTGAAGGAAAATACTACAATTGCACACTTTCACAAAAATTTGTTTGAAAACTTTTAAATTTTATTTAATAATCAGCATTTTTCTAAATATACGATGCTTAAATAAGTAGAAATATATAATTATATCTCAAATATTATCTTCTAAATCAAGCACCTATAAAAAGATTTGAGGAATATATTATATACATATATATTTAAAAAATTTAACAAACAAATTAAAAAATAAAATTAAGTCAAATGTGAATACCTTTTCTGTTCCTCCACAAATAACTTTTATATAACCATTATAATCTTCTGACAAATTTTTATGTGAATTTTGAATAATTACAATGCGCAATCCTAGTTGGCCACTGAAAATAATAAAGAATATGAATAATCTTGATATCACAATCTTCTAAGAATAATACTGTATAAAAATCAAAATGTACAAGGACAATGTTTTGCATCATAATGAATAAGATCTATAATAACTAATATATATTACAGTATATGATACTCTTAATTCTCCATTTGCCATTAAAAAATAATGTGTAGTAATTGTTAACGTATACTACAAATCAAGAAAACGCTGAAATATAAATATGTTTATCGTACATCTATATGAGCAATTTGAATAAATTTTTGTACAATAGACTCATTGTTTCTGTCAAATTTAAAATAGTAAACTCTCCAAAGTTGAAATTAACAAGGTTTAGTAAAAGACTTAAAAGAAAACTTGGATGATTAAAAGTCATTAGGAAAGAAAATTCAGAAATTATATCTAACACTTGTGATATCAGATGAAGTTTATTGAGATGCTAATCATCGCTTATTATGTACAGAAATCGACAGAATATTTTAAATCGGTGATAATGGTTTATCACTCTAGAAGATTAAGTACATTAGCAAAGATGTTAGCTAGTTTCATCAATAATCAAGCCAATTGTTAAAATAGTGGCAAATGTTGCTATCAACATGAGGTGGCCATGTGTTCTGTTGAATTAAAAAATGTTGCATTGTTAAGTTATTACTACAAGTGAATTCTAATATACTTAAAAAAATAAAATTCTTGAATTCAATATGAAATCCTACATTTCTCCATTTAATATTTTTACTAAGAAATAAGCAAACTCAGCTTATTTCTTAGTAAAAAAGCTAGTTGATTTAATGATTACGAAGTTTTTGATTCAAATTGTTAAAAATTTATTAGAATAGCCTACCACAAAAAAAATGCCTTTTTAATTTATTATCTCAAATATTGCTACAATTAAGTTGTTTTATGGGCATAACAAGTTTTATTTATTTATTTATTATTATTATTATTATTATTATTAAGAACAAGTTGCAGAATATATAGAGTCCTTTATTATGCCTTCATTAATTTGAATTAAATTTCACAATATTCATTTCATTAATCAAAATTATAAAAATATTAAATTATATTATTAAATTTATTTTAAAACAAATTTTATTTGCCTTTTAATCATAATTTTATTAAAATTATGATTATTTAATGTTTATTTCAGAAGAGACAACTGTAACAATTTTTTAATGGAATACAACGAAATCCATTTTAAAAATAAAGAAACAAAGAATAAATAAACTTTTTATCTTTTTATGAGAAACTTGAATAAATATTTCTTTGTCCACTAAATGAGAACATTTTTACTGAAAAATTAAGCAATATGAATTTTTGAATTCTGACACTTAAAATTTATTACAAAACAAACAGGGTTATTAAATTTATTATTAATTTTATTTTTAATTTTATAAGTTTTCAGAAATAGAAAAAGTGTTTCTTGTATTGCTTAAAAAACTAAACATGAATAAAAATGATTTTTAAAAATTCTCTCTCTAATATGGTTACATAATCATATATGAATTTTAACAACCAATCCATGCTGATCTTAATTTAAATAAAATTAAAACTATAAATAACTTATCTATAAATAATAGCATAAAAATTTGAACTTTCTATATGAGAAATTAATTGTAATGTAAAAAATGCAAACTGCAACTTCAATATTCAGTAAGAAAAATTTGTCTCAAAAGAAAAAAGAACTGTGATAAATTTTCTTGCTTTGTTTTTCACTAATTTAACATTAAAATTTGCAGAACATTTTATAATTAATACAGACTATTCATTAATTTGAATAAACTGTAAACACAAATGATAAAGAAAAGTTAAAGATTCTTAATATACTAATTCATAAACAATTTAAAAAAACTATGGTGGATTAAAAGGCTACAGGAATTGCAAAAATTTAATAGTGTATTTGAAAGTCTTTTCAATCGAATGAAATAATCTAAAAAGCAACATGTTAAAATATTGCTTAATTTTAATTGATTATCATTAACATTATTCTCAGCTTCAACTGAAAATATAAATTTTGATTTGTTCCTTAAGTGTTTCCAAACCCTTGTAGATTTAAAAATCCAATTATATTTTTTAAAGTAAGTACTTAATGAACTGAAATAAAACTTTCATACAATTCAAATTTTTATTCATATTTGATAAATTTTTGAAATATTCACTGTTTAACTTAAATAATGATTTGAATTTTGTGAGTAAATTTTTAATAATCATTAACTTAAAAAAAAATTATATCGAAACACAATGTCGACTTTTTTAAGCTAATCAATATTCAATTATACATATAAAGCAAAAGAGCTTTGAAACTTACAAATAGTATGAAGAATTTGAAAAATGCTACTACCAACAAACAAATTTTTGACTTGATTCAAATATGTCAGTAAAATTCTTTTTAATCTTTTTTATACCTTTATTATTCCTAAACTTATAAAAAAAGAATTTTTTTGTTATAATGGAAAAAAAATTTTTTTTTAGAGTTTTTAGAAAAAATTGAATGTATTGTCATATTTATTCTTTATAGAGAATTCATGAAATAGAAAATGCATAAATTTATAATTTTTTTTATAACCTAAAAAAGGTTAAATAATTTAAAATATGATTTCTCATGGTGAAAAGTTTTTAATCTGTAAATAAATATTTTCATTTAATTTCAATTTTCATTAAATTATGAAAACTTTGAGTGTTGTTTTTCCTGTCATCCTTAAAAATACAAATAAAAAAGTAAGATTTAGATCTTATTTTATTCATTGGTTTATTCTATTCGTTGGTTTATTTATATTTTGTTGTAGTCTCTTTCTGAACATGGTTATTCTACCAGGGCCTGGTTTAATATGGATTCCAAACCATTACAAATCAAATTCAGAAATAGAGTGAAAGTTACAGCACTAGTTATTCATTCCCTAACTCAGATTTTTATTTTTTGAATAAATTAAATAATAGAGCAGAAGTTAAATTACAATAATTAGAAATACAGTCTTACAAAATTATTTTTTTTTTATAAAACAATACACCTATTTACTTTGCTGGTAATGTCCCTTCTATAGGAGAAATGCTGACAACCTCAATTGCATGTTCCACTCGAAATCTATAAAACAATAAAATATTTGTATTTGAAAAATATTACAAAAACAATTAAAAAACAAAATATGAAAAAATTACTTTAAATCTTGTTTGCTCAAGTTTATTAATAGCACCCTGTTGTCTTTAGAAGAAGCCTCTAAGGTAAGTTCTTCTGGTTTTACAATCCAACATTCCTTTTTATCTATGATATGACTTCCTTCCTGTGCAACTGTTTGACATGACATCTCCCTAGGAAAAAGCTGCTGTGGCAATGGTAGTAATTGTCTGCTTGATTTATCAACAGAAAATTCTTTTACTGGAGGAGAGTGACCTTGTATAACAGTAGTAAGTCGCCTGAGGAAGAAACAATCCTTAACATTTAAGTACTTTAATAAATATGTAAATGATATAAATTAAAAATATTTTTCAAATTATTTTTTACATTTTTTAAAAAATAGAACTTTTTTTATAAAAATACAATAAGACTAAAGTAATGGGGAAATCAAATTAACAGTTAAATTAAACAATGTAAATTTGTAATTGAACATTTTACACATGTGTATTTATAAATACATATAAATCAATATATCAAAATAGAATTTATATCAAATTACTTTCCCATATTTTATATTTATCATGCAGTATAAAATTTGGGAATTGTGTGATACCAGTATAAAAATATTACAAAGCATTCAATAATTTAAATTAATTTATCTTTATAATTAAACATTTTATTGCAAAAATTTTTAATCATGTATTTAGTTTGGCTACATTTACAGATAAAAGAAAGTGCTTATTAAAGGGATTAGGTATAATTATAAAGTAAAATGTATACATTTTTTAAAATCATAGCATTTTGATGAACTAATTTTACAGCGACAATGATCAACTAAATCAAATATGGTACTAGAAAAATGCAATAAGCAATTATCTTAACTAAAATCATAATTGACTGAAAAATCATAAATTTGATGTACATCTTTAATAATGAACAATGGACTAGATGAATGACTAGAGTTACATTTTGATATAAAATACCTAGATAAAACAGCAGAATCTCCCATCAGGCTGTTCTCCATGGTAGATAATACATCAAAATTCATACGACTCAGACTCATATCTTGATCTACAAGATTTATGTGTACAAAAACCTTTTTTAGACTAGTTGCAAAAAGAGAAAGATCTTTTGGAGAGTTCCGATATGAAGAATCTAGATTGAGTAGGAAATTTTTTTTATACATTTTTCTTATCTTCAAATGATTTTACATTAAATACATATTTAAAGTACAAACACTGCATAAAATTTTTTGTATTGTTAAAATATAAAACAGTACTGATTATGTGGAATCAAGATAAAATAAATGGATAAAAGATAATTTCTAAAAATTATTATGTTAAAAATTTGGATAAGAACAAAAAGAAAATTTTTAATAATAAAAATGAAGTAATAATTTAAAAATATACAATATGCTGGTTTAACATATGTGAAAAATTAACACAATAAGCTCATTATAACTCCAAATTAATAAAATTAATAGAATTTCTAATGAAAAACCAATATTTTAGATTTTATAGATGGAAAAATTTATGAAAATAAAATTCTTACCCTTTGCAACTCTCTCTTCTCCCTCATAGTGAACATTAAAATTTATTCCAGGCATGGGATCTGCAAAAGCAGTTCCTACTGCAAGCCTAAGAATAAAATACATGTAAATAAAAAAAGACAGTAAAAAATTATCAGAAAAATTATTAAATCATTCTATTTATTGAAATTAACACTAATATTTATCGTAAAATAAATTTGTATGCAAAATGAAAAATAAGTTTGAGTGCTTTTGCTAAATTTACATTTACATTAAAAACTAAATTTTAAGATATTGTGAAACAAGTAATATTCTCTATACACAATCTAATTTAAACTTCCTCTCAACTTTTTGGAATGTAGCAATGAAAGTAAAAAGTAAACAATTCCAAATTTGTAACTGTGCAGACTTGAAGTTATGGTCATAGAAACTTTCACTGAATACTATAGCAGTTTAAATTATTAATAAAAGTCTAATTTAACAAAAGCTTGTATATAATTGGTATTTTTTAATTGAATGGCTTTACTTTAGGTTTATAAAATATTTTTTTTACAATTACAATTTTCATTTAATAAAATATACATTTTCTGAAAATTCTTTACTTTACATCTTTTCCTTTTTACTAAAAGTAGTCTCATGCAAATACATTTCTCCAGAGAGCATTAAGGATATTTTCACTTTATAATAGAAAAACATAAATAAAGTCATATGAAGTTCAATTTATTATGGATCAAACAAAAGTTTATTTATCACATTGTGATTTTTAAATGAAAAAAAATCATGTTTTATGAAAGAAAATAATCTTCTGCTCCAGGAAAAAGTGCTCCATGCTGTACCATCACACATATATATATAACCCCATCAAATATAACAGTATGGAATCTAATTCATGTAAGTTTTGGAAAACTTTATTTTATCACAATATTCATAGCATTTTCTTTTTTGCAAGCATAACTTACTAAATGATAGAAACTAAGATATCAAACTTAATAACTAAATTTATCAAGAAAATCTTATGCAGTTTTTAATTCTATTAATTAACAAATATCATAAATAATAAAGTGTTTCAATCTATAAATCATGATTCCCAGATTATGTGTTAAAAAGTTTCGAATATCAATGTGTGCATAGGCCACCATAGATAATCTGATTAAATATTTTCTAACAGAAAAGCTTGCAATAAAGTTTTAAATGAAATGCCATTTATGTATTATAAAATAAATAACAAATGGCACCATAATCACTATAATCAATTTTGTCTATTGACATTACAAAATGAATTTTGCTCCCCAGAAAGATATTACAGAAGCTATTGGCTATCATAATTTTGCACTTTGCCTTGACCTGAGCTGCTTAGTTCTGAAATTATTCAAATCAAGAGATGTCATTTTAAACTAAAAGTTACAGAGAAGGAAAATAAAAACAATGTGACAAACATATTATTGTAAGATTAAAATAAAGTATGTGCAGTACAAAAGAAAAATATATCTAATGTACACTTCAAAGACATTCTGTTTCTTTCATTTAATTATAAACAAAACAAATAATTTTAACCTAATAATTAATAAGTCTAACCTTGTTTTGTAAGCTATTAAAAACTTAAAGTTGATGAACTATGCTAGAATCGTCTCGGAAATATCGCTCGATCGATTTGGTGCTTTCATCCCAGTTTATTGCATTTTGAGATAAAGCGACATCTGATTGAAGTAAGATGCAATCAGATTCTTTCATAATAAATATATTCTGTACATATATTTTTAATCATACTGTGTATCTTTTATTTCATGTGACACCGCACATTATTAGAAGTACATATTTTGCACTCTACGCTAAAAAAATCGCAGAAGAATGTGCAATGCGCTTTTATAATACGCTGCAATTTTTTAAGAATCATTTAATATTTCATTAAGAGTTTGATACTTACATATCAATCTCAAAAAAAGCAATTTTGAACAGGATAGACCAAAGAGAATCACGTTGTTAGGTATTATAACTGTTAAAAATGTAAAGACACTAATGTTCTAAAAATAAAAATATTCTGTGCATGCATAAGAATGTATGCTGTAATAATATGACATTTCTTCTACATGTATGAACTTTTTACAATATATCCTATATATGTGAAGCATACCTATTTGTTTCATCTGCAATACAATTCAAAATATCTTGTGAAAAAATAACATGTTCATTAACTTAATCATTAATTTTTTCAAAAATATTAAAAATTTCCCATAAATTTTAAAATAATGCATTTGAAGTTTGTTTTAGTATTACATATATTAAAAATAAAGGACATGGAGAAATCTGCATCATTACTATAGTTAAATCAGATTCAATCACATTAATCAGAATCACTGTCTAAAATTTTTTTTTAAAATCATTCAATATATATTTTTTTATTTCTTCATCAGTCAATTCCCTACAATGGGAAACCATGGAAAATATTTTTTCAAATGACAAAATGCAACTGGTTTTACTAAAGTGAGGCTGAATATGGTTTTCTTTTAAAAAAAGAGCCAATAAATCTGAAATAATTACAACTTCCCACACAAAAGTGCAGCAACTAAATCTCCCTTTACTGCCTGAAGAAATTTCAGTGGGAGAAAGTTCAGTGCTTGAAAGCAGAAAAAATCCATGGTAAAACTGCTGTACCACAGCCACCTACTGAGACATTCACTTTCATGGTACGACAGTTATACCACCAAGACAAAAAGTTAAATAAACAAAACGACTTACATAAATAAAAAAGCCATTTTTATACAATAAATACAGACCTGCGCAATTGCTGTCTCATTAATTCATCACCATATATTAGAGAGATCATTCCATTGTTTGATGCATTCCAAATGTTCTTTGAGAAATCGCAAGACACAAATAATGTCTGAAATAAAGAAAATTATTTAAAAGGGAGTGAATGTGTAAAAACCTGAATTCTTAGTTATACTGAATGCTATTACTTTTCAAAACAATACAAAATTAAAGAGTTAAACTTCTATTTTTAAATCAAAGATGATTTAATACATTAAATTATATTTTTGAGTTTTAAGCATAATTTGAATAAAGTTAGATACACACTTTTTCAAAAGAATCCAAAATAATAAAAAAAAAATGGTAATAAAATTTAAAGGCAATGGTCATACAGAATAACAAAGGAAAACAACAAGTTTCCAAATATGCAAAATGAACAAACACATTCATAAGTTGTTTCATAAAATATTTAATTGCAGACATTCACTACTAAAATATGTAATCACTTCTATTAGAATTATAAGCTCAAAAGTAATGAATTATATCTGCAAACAAGTCATCAATAGAATTATGGGAAAATGCCATTTCTGAATGAAAAAATCTAAAATTGTGAATGTTCTTGTTGGATTTGATTTTGTTGATGATCCAGTCACTTTCTGCACACAAACTTAAGTTCCGGCTTTAGCTTGAGTGCAGAATGTTTGGAGTTGTCAGTTCAGCTGATTGAGGTTTTAAAAGATCGTATATAGCAGAAAGAAGTCTTGTCTATTCCATTTAACGATTTACATTCTACATTTATTTAATGCAATCAGTATATACTCATGCATTAATTTTCATAAATATAGAATCAGAATGCATGGATTCTAGG
This sequence comes from Latrodectus geometricus, assembly GCA_026290005.1. Lineage (NCBI taxonomy): Eukaryota > Metazoa > Arthropoda > Arachnida > Araneae > Theridiidae > Latrodectus > Latrodectus geometricus. Next base: position 117,137 of record JAPDSC010153860.1, read on the forward strand.
TAAGATGGAACATGAATGAATGATTACATGCTGAGAATGGACTGCTATCACTGATCTGTGATAAAAGATGTGGCAATCAGTTTGGCAGCCAACTGATATTTCTGATCAAACTATAAAACCAGCACTACTTTGACTTTGCTTTCAATCATTTCTGGGATTCTCCATATTAATATGTCAGAACTCATTAGTTTTACAAAATCAGGACTCATTGGTGAATAATACACATAGCCATTACTGTGATGTCTAACAGAAGTGAATTAAACACCACTGAAACCAAGATCATTTGTATGGTAACAATTGCATAAAATGGAGTCACTTATTATACAGATGACTTTCATGGCAACTGTTTACTAGAATCAGTATTCCTGATGAAGTCCTATTGTTCAAAGCAATTTAACCGGTTGAATTATTATAATATGAAACTTGCAGATACAGATAGTAAGTAGCTACAACTTGAGGACATCCAGTAGCAGGTCTTTATAATGATGTGGAATTGCTATCAAAATGGGCTTACAAGTAGCTAACTGAAAGATTGATATAAATTTCGGGTAGCTTCTGACAATTGTTCACCAAAAGATACCAGTCCAATTACATACCTGATATTTTTTAGAATTGTCGAATAAAGAAATAAAAAAATGTATACCAAACTAATATAACATCCAATACAGTGAAAAAAACTAATTTCAAATACATCAATTGTATTATTTGGCTAAATGCAGGATTATGAAATTGCTTTTGTATCATTTATAACATATCAGATATACATACAAATTTTATTATGATTCTTTCTACTTCTTAAGTTATGCTTATTTTATCACTAATTGTTTTAAATGAAACATGTTTTATTTGAAATTCAGTTTCTATAGTAAAATAACAATGCAAACAAGGGTGAAAAACATGACTGAACAGCAATTTCAAAATATTTGATAATAAGGTTCACTCATTCTGTCAAAAGAAAAATAATCTAAACATTATATACAAAATTATTTATAATGTTATGCATAAAATTTAACAATTATTCAAATGTTAACTAGCTATAATAATTTGTAAGAGAAATATTTGTAAAAGAAAAAAATCTTATAAAAAAGTTAAATATTTCTTTGTAATTTAAAAAAAAAAAAAAAGGTAATTATTTAACTGAACAAAAATATTTTTGTTTTCAATTATTGGTATCATGGGCATTCAATTAAAACTAAATTATTCATTTTTAATTAAATTTTCTTGATTTTATAACATAGTGGCATAACTAAAGCTCTAGTAATATTGAATTAATAAAATGCAATTAAATATTTTTATTTTATTAGTTGTTAAATAGTTATATTTTGCACATGAAGATTTATAAGAGTAGTACCTATACATTAAAGTGGATATTAAAGCACTACAAATTTCGAAACTTGAGATATTATAGTTGAAACATTTTAAAAACTTAATGAATTTAAAAAAAAATTAAAGTTATTTGTTAAAAAATATGAATAAAATCAGGCTAAATTCAATTTATTTTATCAAAAAGATTTTATAGAAAGAACTAAAATCATTTTTATAAATATAAATCAAAATATAGAAGGATTACTTAACTTCAAAATATAATACTTCTTAAGGAAAATTTGTATCAAACGTTCATAACAGCAAAAATTAGAAAATCAGATATTAACATCACTTGAAACAATTTTGTAGAATAACATTAAACTTTACATAAATTTTCAAATGAAAACTAAGAGTTGTACAAGTATTCAATTCATAAGCAACAAATAAAATTTAATGTTAAAAATAATGATGTTTTTTTATACAAATGCAGTCAAACCTTATTTTCGTGTTCTAACAGAATGAATTCTGAAGGATGAATCAATAATTGTTTCTCAGAGTTTCCCTGTTGTTCACCTATAAGATAAAATATAAAAATGAATAAAATGGTACAAAACTATCTATAAATTTATTTTGCATAATTTAAAGAAAATAATTACTTTATTTAAAAATATCCAAATTGAGAATTCTAATATGCACAATTTAAAATTTTTTAAAAGAATTTTCTTACTGAAAAAAACTAATTGTTTTGATAGTTTTTATTATTTTTTTATAATAAATATTCTGATAAAATTTTTCTAATCAACAAGAAGTGTTAATTTCCTTTAGTTGTATTAATGTGATAAAACAAAATTTTCATGAAAAATTCAGATTAAAAACATTTTAGAATACATTTAGAATATTTTGCAGCTGACAGCAAAATTGTTTGGCAGCATGTTATTTATATTATACATTTCTTTAAAAACTCAGAATTAACTATTTTGAACATATTAAGATACTTTTGATTATCCATCAAAATTTAAGGATATTTAAAAGGACGAGTTTTTTTTTTTTTTTTTTTTAAATATTTTTCATTTTCAATATTTGTTTTACATAGTTAAAATTTGTTTTCACATATTGTACTTATGGTACTACAGCACCAAAATGGCATTATCAAAAACCAATCTCAGGATATTAAGCAACACCGGAAAACTAATTATTTTATTTGCCTTTAAACCAAAAATTATATGTTAATAAGTTATGAATACATAATCTCATAATTGTACATATACAAGACAAGAAACTCATTCCATACATATGTATAAAGAAAAATTAAAAGACAGTTATGTAAAATACTTATCTGAAAATAGCTTGATAAGTGATTATAATGGAATCTAAGATATTTTTAAACTTTAAATGGCATTTACAGTAAATTAAAGTGGAATCTTAATTTACTCAACAATTTTGGGGGGGAGGGGAAAGTTTTTTTTTTTTTTTTTTTTTTTTTTTTTTTAAAGTAGTTGTCATTTACTTTACCCAATATTAAAATTTAATTCATAAACATACTATAGTGGGCCAGATGTATTGATACACAAGTGAAAATTAGAGAATTAAACTTCCTAGTAATTTCTGGTACGAAGAAAAGTAGTTAGAGCCTTATAATCAATTTGAAGCTAGCCAGCAAATAATTTATAATTAAATATCAAAATGATCGCTTACATTTAAAATGATCTAAAATACTTCAAATCTTAAATAAATAAACTCAATATATAAAATTATTTCAAATTTAAACAATTTTGAAATAAACTAAAAATGTTTTTTTTTCCAGTTTACTGCATGAAGATGAAGTATTGTAATTATGCCTTCATGGTTTCTTAAATAATTTTCTCTATACTACTATAATTTACTAAATATTATAAGCATTTTCTTTTCATTTATTACACTGTAGTATAATAAAAGTTAAAAAAACATAAATGCTACAGTTACATAAAAAATATAATAGAATGCATTCAACATTTATCGATAAAAAAAAAAGAAGAAACATTTTATACTAATTTAGAAAAGAAATAAATGAAAAATTTAGAAACTCAAGTTTCGATATTATGATATGTATTCAATTAATTTGATTTAGTAAAAATTAAAAATAAAAGATGCATATAAACAAACTTGAAATTTTTTAGGTACTTTAAAATATTTTCAATTATATACTTTTATAAGCACAATTAATGAATTTTACATTAATAAATTGGTTCATATTTTTAGAACTATTTTAAAAAAATTCCACATATGTTCATTAAAGGAATAAAATATAGGCTTATCGCTGGTATAATACTGACACTGAATTTTTTGGGAACTGATAAATGCAAACAGTAATTGCTTTGATGATTATTTGAATTCAATTAAGAGAAAATAAACTGAATAATAAAACTAATTATGAAACTCTTATTTATAAGATCCACATACCTTAATTGAATAAATAAAATTCACAATATTAAATAAAATGTGCATTCAGATTATTAAAGCACTTGAAATTTTACTTAAAAAAATAAAAATGCATAAGAAACTTAGACTTAGCACTTTAAATGAAAAATGACTAATGTTTCCTAAAAATTATTCAATAAAGTTCATTCACAATGAGGATATATTTTGTAAAAAATATAACAGTGCAAAAAATGAAGAAAATTTCGAGCATTATCGAAAAATTTTACTTATCAAAAGTTACGAATAAATTTTAGCAAATTAGAATAATCAATCTGTATATTTGTTGCTGATCTTATAATTAATAAAAAACGAAAAATGTATAACCTCAAGCATATTGCTTTTAAATACTTTAAGTAGAAATTACATGAGTTATTAAAATTCACTTTTAATTTCAATGGTTCTTTAAGTACAATTTAAGTACTTCAATAAAAAATTTCCTTTAAATTAAATATCAATAAAGAGAATAGAAACATCGGATATTAGAAAAACTTACTAGATGTTAGAATTTTAACAAATATTGCTCTGACACCAGTATTTTGAACAGTTATATTGTTATAGGTAATTTTCCCATCAGCAGCAAAGATATCTAAACAATAGCCAATGCCTTCTTTTTCAGGCACACCAAGAACTTTTAATTTTCCAGTTCCACCATAACCACTGAGTGGCATCTAAAAAAAATTTAATACATTAAAATGCAGCGATACATTTTAATAACTTTTTTTAATCAAAATTCAACATTGAATCTTGCTTGTTAGTATTAGAAAGAAATATAAAAGTACATTATTCTCATTGATAGAAAAAACAAATTATTTCATTTTTAAAATGACAATTGCAGCAAATAGAAATTCTATGTAATACCAAACAGATGTACATAAATGCACGTCTGTTTGGATAAAATTCTAAATGCATCTCAAATATTATCAACTTATAGTTTGCAAAATATTAAGTCTTGTAATAGATATAAGGAATTCGAAGTTATTAAGATAATACATGATTTAAATCTTGTTAAAATTTAAAATTAATGGATAATCTAGATGAAAAAAGATTATACTGAGTAAATTTAATATATCAATAAAATAAATGTAACAGATTAGAGATATTAATTATTAAAATGTCAAACCAAATATTAAAAAATTATAAATAATTAAGAAAAATGTAAACACACACAAATTTTTAATTTAGTAAAATAATTGTTGAACAAATATTTTAAGAAAAGTGTGTGCTATCACATTTTGGAAATTTTTTTTAATTCAACAGTAAAATATTAGGTGAAATTTCAGAAATAGAATGCCATAATTCTGCTCGCCCTTTAAATAATATTTTTCTTGAAAACATTTGACACAATATTTTTCATATTTTTAAAGTCATCAATGTTATATAAACTAAATCAAATTAATTACTTTCTAATATCTGGAAATATAAATATTAAAATGAATTATGTATAAGAAATTTAAATAAAATATTTTTTAACTGTTAAAAAAATACAATTGCAGTTTAAGAAAAATATATACAACTCTTGTTAATTGATAGAAAATTCTTTACTTTTCTATCAATAACATGAATAGAAGTATTAAAAATATTTCTTTCAAATTAGATAAAAATTTAAAGAAAAAATAATAGAACAAAAAATTTACTAACTGAAAACATTATTTTTTCAGTCTCTAAAATAGGTTTCATTCCAAGTAGACCAGAACAGAAAATAACTTGAGTTGGAGCAAACTGAACTGATACTTGTTTTTCTTCTTTAGAATCAAAATCCATGGTAAGGGATTGCAGTTTTTCATTTTGGTCATTCAATAGCTGAAGAATAAAACTATAATTATTCAAAAATAAACTACAGAGAAAAACTAAAAATTATTGATTGCATTTATTTAGTTTTCCTTGTGAAAAATGTGATGGGTCAAGCTTACAATTATTTATATGATGAAAGTGTTGTTATGCCAATAAAATTAGTAAAATTACTATCTGCTAATAAACTGCTTTAAGTGATAGAAACTAAAGATTAAATAAAATCAATTTTATAAAATAATTGAAGTCAATCTAAAAGTCTCAATTTTGTAAAAGATTTAGGACTCCCAAGCTTTCACACAAATTGATAATCAATGTTTAGTTTCAATACGAATATATTTTACATAAATTTTAATTAGCAACAATTTAAAATACACCAAAATTGCATAAAATACAAAAAATTGGGTAAAAAATATGTATATGAAATAGTTTATTGAAATACTTTATTTCAATTTCAAAAAATTATATTATAAACTAGAAGAAATATATTAGAAGAGTTTTGAAAATCTATTATATTTGTATTTGATGATTGAGAAGTTTTAATCTAATTTACTCTCAAACAGCATCCAATTTAATTGCAAGCACAACTTTTGAGATAAAAGTGAAAATTTACATATTAATATGAATATTTTTAAAATAAAAATAGCATATTTTATGTGCAACATGATCGATGACTTAATGAGAATGTTGTAACTTCAGTTTTAAACTTTGCTTCATTGAAAACTTATTAATAAACTTCTGAATAATTATGAAAATAAAATACTTTTCATTACATTCCACAGCCTCAAATGATTAAAATTATTCCATAACAGTACACAATAAATCTATGATATGAAAGTTTTATAATTCTAAGGCATAAGATTGTGATAGAATTGCACTAAACATTCCTATGCATCTTTATGTTGGCTAAAAATATATTTTATATATTTATTGTTCTTTATATTTTTCATACTCATATAATCAATAAGTGTAGACGAATCAGTTGACTGAGATGGTGTAATCTGGAGTATTCCAAAGTCTAAGATCATGAGATGTGAATCAAACCTCAAACCATGCTCTTTACAGATTCATTGTCATAAAGCTCAGTTTAACAATGTATACCTACATGCAGTATACTAAATCATAAACTAGTAACTTATGTTCGTATACATAAACTTAAGCAAATTTATAAATGAAAATATTCAAACAAAATAAAAACTCACTTGAAAACTTTGAGAAGCTTCTTTTACAAATAGCTTTACTTGAATAGATTTATTCAAAGTATTTCGCATAGTGAAAGTTTTTAAGCTAAAAAGTAAAAAAAGGACAATTTACATAAAATGATATCACAACTTACTCGGTTCAAGCAAGATGTTAATTACATCAAACTAATTTGAAATAAATCTAAATAATTAAATTATTCAAGAAATTTAACACAAAAAATGAATTTTGAAAATATAAATTCTTTGGAAAAAATAAACATTTAATAAAACAAATTATTTATAATTTTAAATTTTTAAACTAAGTAATTATAATGCAAAATTTTAAATTAAGTAATTATAATGCAAATCTTTTTTAAAATTACACAAGAACTTATTGTTTTTGAAGTTTGCTTTCCTATGGCAAAGATTTGTCATTGAAATTTCTACACAAACTTAGTTCATTAAAAATTCATCAGAATTTGGGATTTATTCAAGATCACTGCACTCATAATTAAGCAGTAATTTGCAAAGGTAATTAGTACTTTTCTCAAAAAGCTATTTATTTCCCCGTTTAGAAAGCTAAAAAAATACACAAAATAACAGGGATTTGATGTTTGTGGTTATTTTAAGAACACTTTAGAACCACAATGACAAATTTGATGTGAACTTATGATTAAAAGCAACTTCAAGTAACTGCCAATGTTATCTCTAAAGAGAGAGTATATGCATTCCTTAAAAATCTGTATTTTTCTTTCAAAAACTAACTATTAATGTCAGTAGAAATTTAGAATTAAATAGTTATTAAACATTTCCAGTAAAGTTAATTCATTATCTCCAAATACATGTTTCTTTAATTGTCACATTTTATTTAAATTACCTGCTATCACAATATAAATGCTCTATTTACTTATGTTCAATACTATTATTTATGTCTATGTATAAAATTAAGTTTCAAGATCCTAATAGTAAGATTTTTAGAGTTCTGTTGATAGGTCTTCCATTTGACTGGAATTTTTCAGAATATGTAATAAATATAGTTTGCCAGAAAAAAATGACTTGAAAAAATTCGAAGAAAACTAAATTTACCAAAAGAAATCTTAAGTTTGGTTCATAGTAAAGAATTTATGCACTAAAAGTGATTAATTAATAAATAAATCACAACGACATATCATTAAAAGGAATTTTAGTGATGTGTCATTATGTATAATAATGGTGTAAACCAATGCCACTTTTTTATCATATATAAAAGAGGAAGTTTTAATAATTTCCTGAAATACCCTATTTTTTATTTATTTAGAGTAATTTTATTTTTACTATACACATATATTTCACTTCAAATTACACCAACACTATTGATATTAATCATTGACAACATGCAAGGATGTAGAACATCATATTTTGCAATGAATGAAAAACAATATGAAAAATAACATAATATGTAATGCAAAAAATTATCTTTCTTATAACTATCAGGTAATTCAGTGAGTAAACTAATAGACTGACTAACTCTAATAGTTTGCATGCTGCATTATACTATTTGATTTTATACTTGACTATGCGCTAAAAATTTAATTTTCAATATATGTATATTTCATTAAATTAATATGGCTTCATATATTTTAATAACTATCATTTCTGTGAAAATGTAATTATGTATATTTATATCAATGCAGAATTTTTCAACTTGTTAGAAATTAGTAAAAACTTTTTTTACATGAAAGAAAGAACTTTGATATAATGAATTTCTTGATTGATAATGAATCTTTATTTTAAATTGATACTGAAATTTTTTAAAAGAAATGGAGTTTTAGGAAGTGTGATGTTAAAGAAGGACTTTAAAATTATTTTATAACATATAATGATATATATCTTTACATAAAATATAAATTTTAATATTTTATATTATGAATCTCTTATTCCAACTTAAGTTCACATTTTCTTATGTGCATAATAATGAAAGTTTAAAATATTATGGAAAACTATGAGCAAAATTTTAAATTTTCTTACAACTTAACCCCCCCCCCCCAATCAACACCAATAATAATCAATGTTATTATTTCAACATATTTAGTAACTGCTTGGTTTATGACAGTCATTTTTTGTACACAAGAGCTATTAGAAAAGGGAATCTACAATTTATAATGTGGAATTCAAATTGCTGTACATATCTAAGCTCAAAATGGGATTTGAATCTATAAACTGAAAGAATCACTAAATGTTCAACTGTGTCAGAAGAATTATATTTGATGGATAATTCTATTTATTTGCAAGATAAGAGGATTATTACAAGATAAATAGATTGATTTTATTCCATCAGTGAAATTCTTAGAATAAATGTGACTTTAAATATTTTAGTAACTATCCTTTCAAATTAAGTGAATATTCTTTATAATAAAGATTGCAACATTTGAGAAATTATTATACTAAAAGAATATAATTTGTTTCCTGAACATACTAATTTTTTAAAACCAATTTTTACCAAATTTCACAAATATATTAACATAATTAAAATAATTTTATAGAAGTTGACTTAAAAGGATTTAAAGGTATATTTTCTTCATTATATTCAATTTAAAAAAGTCAGATTACAAAACAAATGATTTATAATTTGTTATAATGATTGTAATTTATTAATATAAATGATATTAGCTTATAATATAAAAAATATTAACTTATCAAATCAAAATACAAGACCAAAATAACACAATTCAATATTTTAAACAAAATCAAAATTCTTTTAAATTCCAGTAAGTTAATTTTTAATTTAAAATCTTTATAATAATAAATTATCTTAGAATAAAATTTATACAAAATACATTCTATTAAATAATATATTATAAACAAAATTCTCTTTCATATGAAAAACCAAAATTCACAGAACTTGATTTAAATAAAATAATGCAGCAAAAGAGAACTTCAAAAATTATTATTATTATTTTATTATCACCGATAACTTACAAATTATAATACTTACACTGAGCTGCCTATATTCACACCACCCCAAGCAAGGTACTTCTTGTTAACTTCAACGACATTTTTAGCTCTGCTAGATCTAACCTTATCTTTCAAGGGATGTTCAGGAGCTCTTGGAAGTGAGAATCTAGTATTAGAGTTATCAATTTTCTTTGAAATTACAATGATATCCACCACAGTAAATACTTTGCCATAAGGTTGAGCAGCAGCTTTTAGAGAACTATACGAGAAAATACACAAGATTTAAAAGTTATTTCTTTCTAAAATATTTGTCAATTAGAAGTAATCAAGTTTAATTTCTGATAAACAAAAATTTACCTTTTAATATTTTGGAAAAAAGATGATACAAAGGAGATATATATAACTGCTTTTTCCATTGGTTTCATTGTTAAAGTAGAAGGTGACACTGAAAGTGAATTAGCATCTCCTTCAATTTGAAGATCATAACTAACTGGCAAACTACCTTGATTTTTTATTGTTAAAGACTTCTTAAGTACAGGTTCATCTTTGATATGGAAGTACACAGGATTCTAATAATAAAAAGAAGTTTTAATGAGAAACAGATTTTACTACAAATGTATTGAATTATATTCAGTTGATAAAAGGAATTTTAATACATTTAATGGATCAAAATTAAGAAGCAACATCTGTATTACACATTGCACAGCTTCTCAAAATTTTCATTATTGCAATGAATTATAGAAGAATAAGCTGTACAATTTTTGCTGTTCAAATTGACATTTATTGGTATATTCATATCAGCAGCTAAAATACAACCTCAAAGTAATATAAAAGTAAAAATTCTAAACATAAAATCTTCAAAACAATGTACAAACTGTGATAAAAAAATTTTGGAACTTTTACAAAAGACAAAATAGAAAATCAAACGCTCAACGTTTAAGTGATGTATAAAAGTTGAAAAACAAATATATGATGATTTAATAGGTATTAAAATTATGCAAAGTATGTAATTAATAATGATATTCATCTTTACTATTATATATTACCGATTTTATTCAAAAATACTACTATTAAATAAAATTATTTTATTTTCATTACCAAATAGTTCAACTAAGATAAACCTAATTTTTTTTCATCAATATCCATTAGATGAAATACCCCTGGATATATTTAATTCTTCACTTTTGCTTGTCTCTTCTTATCTTTGTACTAACATTCAAAATTCTTTCAATGCCCAACCAATAATTATATATATATATATATATAAACAGCTTATAGCTTATTAAAAGAAATAGTTTTATACATGTATTAAACAATGAAATGGAATAATTTATTTAAACAATCAACTTTCAATTATTGCTCATAGAAATTTTAGGATTCAAGTAAATTTTTATGATTAGAGAAGATAAAATTTGAGCTGGTTCTGAGTTAGTTAACTTCAATAACAGAACCAACTAAAATTCAAACTGTTACTTTCATTTTCAAATCACTGATAATAAATTTCAATAACTTTTAAAATATTATCTAGCGCATAAATATATTGTGCATAGCTGAATACTTCAATTTCATTTCAAAAGCAAACATTCAATGCAAAATTATAAATTATCTAAAATTGCTAAATTTTAAAATATTAATGATAAAAATCCAAATTAATCCTGAAACAATAAAAAGATTGCACATTTTTTACAAGTATTGCTAAATTGGTTGTTAATGAAGAACTGCACAAAAAATTTTACTTATCGTATTTTCCTGTATATAATCCTCGGATTATGTGTTAAAAAAAGTTCCGAATTTCGTTGTGCGTATTATACGCCGCCGCGGATTATCTGATAAAAAACATTTTCCATCAGAAAAGCTTACAAGAAAGTTTTGAAAGAAATACTCTTTATGTTTCATAAAATAAATAACAGGTGGTACCAGGACACACCTGAGTTATTTAAACTATAATCGGCTTTGTGCAATTACGTTCAAAAACGAATTCGGTTCTTCTTAAAGATTTTACGGTTGTAAATTTGATAACGTCGTTTTGCAATTTGCCTTGACGTGAGCTGTTTCGTTTCGAAAATATTCAAATTCGTATATCGTCATATGGAAGCAACAATTTTTAAGTTAAACAGCAGATTTTAAATTAAAAGCTATAGCGAAAGCAAATAAAAACAATGGCGTCAAATGTGTTAATATGTTTCATTTAAATATTCACGAAGCAAATATATATTAATTTAAATATGTCTAACATCTTTTTAAAAGTAATTAAAAGCTAAATATCGATAAGTTTTACAAGAATCTCTTCTCAAAATTATCGCTTTTGATCGATCTCGTGCTTTCATCTCAAGTTTATCGCACTTTGCAATGAACTGGATCTAGACTGATATTTTTCAGAAATGATTTTTTTCTATATAATTTATTAAATTTTAATGCTACTGTGCATTTTTTTATTTTATGCGACACCTATATTACTATCAGTACATATTTTAGACTATTCGCCGAAAAAAAATTGCCGCGGATTATACGCCGCTGCGGATTATATACAGGAAAATACGGTATTTGCTTTAGTATATATACATATATAAAAACTTTTGAACTTTAAAAGTATATTTTGTAAGTTATATCATTACAAAGAATCATTAAAAAAAAAAGTAAAATGATTATATGATTTCTTCTTAAAAACTACCTGAGAGGGATCCATTAGAACAAGTTCATTGACTCTAACATGAGCAGAAATGTTTAAAAATCCCAGTGTTTCATTAACAACTGGATTTTCAAATGAGGCAGTTAAAGAGAAATTTGCATCCATACTATTGTCTCCTAAAATAAAAAAAAATGTTTCATTAATGAAAACCTGAAATAGTGAAATAAATATCAGTTTTAATTTGATAAATAAAATATTCAGTTAATGAAATATTGTTAATAAAATGATAAACGTACCAGCTTCAAATATAATCGGAATTTCTAAACGTGAGCGTGAAGAATTATCTCTTGTTTGTGGCAACCGATAAAATATTACTTTTGGAGACAAAATCCTTAAATCATTAGCCATCACAGACACGTGATTTCTCATTTGATTTAGTCCAAAATATATTCTATGATTGTTTACATCCTAAAGAAAACATTAAATAATTTCAAATAATAAAATTTGAAAGAAAATTATGTTGACACATAAAAACATGCATAAATTAAAAATTTGTATAACATTTCCTTTATTAATTTATTATATTTCATGTATTTATTTAGTCTTCAAGTATTATTCTAAAACTGAAAACAGATTTGTGACTGTATATAATTGGAAGTGGGAGCAAAAAAAGCATTTAAATTCTAATTCAAACAGATCTTTACTCTATAAAAAGTATTTTATTTTTCCCTCATGTAGTAAAGATCTAGTAACTAACATTCATATCATTTAGTAAAAGCACAGAAACAAAGGTTTAATAACTTGCATTTATATTACTATAAAACAAATATATAAAAATTAACACTTTAAGATTTACTTTCTGCAAAACTATAATTAATGTAATTATATAAATACTTATCTGAGCACACTTTTATACCATATTATTATAATAAAAAATATGAAAGCTAAAAATCTCACATTTTGGAAAATTTACTTGCAAAATATAAATTACGCAGTTTCAGAATTACAGTAATTGCAGAAAAAGAAAACTTACACTAGATAGAGTTAAGCATAATGGTACAACAACTTCTTTACAATTTTCAACAGTAACATATTCAACAACTGTTGAGCCTGCAATGACTGGACCCATATTCAAATATGTTTTGCCTTTACTTGTGATAGAAATAGATGGTCTCAAACTTTCATACTTGATTGTAGTTTTTAAAGACATATCTTGTGCTGGACTAAATTTCAGATCAGCAGGAGTGAATAAAGCGATTATTTGCAAATTTACTTCAATTTTACCTTCATACTTCGGAGTGAGTGTTATCTATAAATAGTAAAAAAAATATGTAACTATATGAACAAAGTAGATTAGTCATTAAAAATTTCATACCAAAACTATAGCATAACTATAATTTATTAAACACATTTCAGTAAAAGCTTGCTCAGATAAATCTGACAAGTGTCAAAGATGTTGAATAATAAAAATATATAGAGTTTCAGGTAAATATTTGCTAACTAGCTTCAATTTTCTCAGTATTTAACAAAAAAAAAAAAAAAAAAATTTTTTTTCTTCAATATTTTATGTAGTAAATAATGTTATATATAGTGTGCTTTAATGACTCATTATATATAAATTAAAATTATATGAATTATTTAATTTTGCATAAAAATCTTTTAGTCAAATACTTAAAATTTTTTAGCCAAGTAAAATTGTGTCATCTATGAAATAAAAATGAAAGTACTCATGTTCATTATTACATGAAGTTTGAGATTTTGTTTTCCCTTTGATTTCAAATCAAAGGGAAAATATTTTGAAAAATTTGGAAAGAAAATTAACTTTTAAAAAAATTTCTTTTAAAGGAAGTCATTGGAATTTTTATTTATAAGCAATTATTAATGAGTTTTAGAGTTGTTTTAATTTATCATTTATATGGCAAACATATTATGGATAACATCCAATAATGTAGAAAATCCACATTTGACTCTCATATATATTATATATATATATATATATAATCTCAAAAACTTAGCAATTCAAGGAAGATATTGCAAGAATGATCAGAAGAAATAATTTGATGTTTACGTTTAGTTTGATTTGTATTCAAGCACTTTTTTGCTCATGAGGGCTAATTAGACTAAAACTTACAGTTTAAAGTGGATGGCCAAGATGGAAATCAAGTATATGAACTGTTAAACAATAGGCCATAATGTAACCATTTGGCAGGCAGCTGAGTATGTTTTTATTTGGATCAATTCTTAGAAGATGCTTTTTAACATCTAAGGTCTTTTGTAAGAAATTACAAATTTTATGTTAATATTTTCTTTCAAGATGTAATGAGAATATATTTCTAGTCACTAAATATGGTTGTTTCATAAATGTAAATTCTAAGACTTATATTTTTTAATGAGTAAATAAAAATTAAGGTAGTCTATTATCTTAACAAAGTTTGGTTATCTTATAGTAGGATTTTCGAATTTTTTTGTACATAATCCGTAGATTATGTATTAAAAAAGTTCCGAGTTTTGTTGTGCGTATTATATGCTGCCACAGATTATCTGATAAAAACATTCTCCATCATAAAAGCTTACAAGAAAATTTTGAAAGAAATACTGTTACATAAAATACATAACAAATGGTACCAAGACACACCTGAATTATTTAAGCTATAATCAGCTTTGTCCAATTACATTCAAAACGAATTCGGTTCCTAGTAAAGATACTACAGTTGCATTTCGCTAACGCCATTTCGCGATTTGTCTTCACCTGAGCTGTTTAGTTTTGAAAATATTCAAATTCGTATAAGGTAGTGAAAACTTTTAATTTACACAAGATTTTAAATTAAAAGCTATAGCGAAAGCAAATAAAAAATGGCGAGAAATGTGTCAATGTTAAGTGAAAAGCAAAGCACGCGTGGTATAAAAGAAAAATGTATAAAATACGCAGTTTGTAAATAATCCATTTCTTTTCCATTTAAATATTAATGAAGAAAATAGACATATATATTTTTAAATATGTCTAACATCGTTTTAAAAGTTATCAGAAACTAAATACCGATAAGTTTAACAAGAATCGCTCTTGATCGATCTCGTGCTTTCATCTCAAGTTTATCGTACTTTGGGATGAGATTTATCCAGACAGATCTCTTTCATAATAAATGTTTATTTTCTGTAGTTTATTATATTTTTAATCATACTGTGCATTTTTTTATTTTATGCGACACCCATATTATCAGCTGTACATATTTTAGAATATTTGCTGAAAAAAATTGCTGTGGATTAAATGCCACTGCGGATTATACAACACTTATTTTCCTATTACTCGAAAAAAGGTCGTGCAGATTTTATGCTGCTGCGGATTATATACAGGAAAATGCAGTACTTTTAAATCTAATGTTTTAATCTTATATTGGCTTAAATCAAATTAGCATTTGATTATTTTGGAACAAATAAAAAGACACTGTGTATTAAAAACTAAGAGCAAAAATTCTTCAGTTCCCTATCACTAGTTTTTATAATGTTTAGTCATATTTTTAAAATTCCAATAATACTAAATTTTAATGCTAAATTTAAATAGCAAGTCTAAAAATAGCTATACTGTGAGAATTCATATCATCCTTAAAACTTATTTACCTTGGATGTGCACTGGTATGTGTGTATAATATATGTATAGATATCTCCTTTAAACACACAGAATATATCCTTATTCAAAACAGTAAATGAATGTCTTTTTATATTCAAATAAAAGATATTCTTGAGAAAAAGTCTAATCTTCAAAAGAATTATCATTTAAGCTCTGAACAACTTTACTTAATGATTTCACACATAATCTTTTTTTACCCATCTGTTTCTTAGATATTTATCAAATACAGTATTTGTCTAATAAAAAAAATTTTTTTTTACTCAAAGCCCCAAGAAAAAAAGCATGTCTTTTGGGTAGGTTTATTAATCACTATGATCATTTTTAGCATTTGAGGACTTTATCAGAACTTTTAGCTCAAAGTGGATTTAAAAAAACTACTAACATTCACATCCTAATTCAAAGTCAAATTTGTTTACTTGAATCTCAAAGTATTAAGTATTCAAAAACTAATTCTGTAGTTTGTTTTGTGTAAATGTTCCAACACTATATTCACTTTATGATAGAAGTTGTTTAGAAGTTGATTTGAAATGATAGTGTACATTTTATTTATCTCATAAGTAAATGATGAAATTGAGAAAGTTTATTTATAGGCTATTAAAATTTGGAAAATGTGAGACATATTCCAGAACAAGTAGAGAAAGGAAAGATTTTATATACAAGCAACACATTTTTTCTATCATTAAATAAAAAGAAATTAAAATAAAATACTTTTTATTTCCTGTGGAAAAGCTTTATGATAGATGAAATCAATGCATCTTAATAAAAAGAAACTCAGAATTACAAATTTTCAAGATGTAATTATGAATTTCATACTTTAATAAAAATTTTTAATTTTGCATTATTAATATAGTTAAACAAAGCCTTAAAAATAAATTTCAACTTTTATTTTTTAAAATTAATTTTTAAACTTACAGCATCACATTTCTGATATATATTAATAAGACAATTAATAAAACAATAGAAAATTTTAACATTTTCTATAATTTTATTGGAAAAAAATATTTAAAATAATGTAGAAAATAACCCAAGTAATCTTAAGATTCTTTTCAATAAGTCTTCATTTGTTTCTTCAAAAAATTTTTTTATATGATCTAATTAATTCACCAAATATTTAGAAACATTAAACCTATATTAAAGGCATGATTAAATTGGGGATATTTATAGTACCTAATAATATTAACATAATAATATCAAAAGGTGATGAAGCATTTTTTTATGAACTTTTTTCTAAACATTATATAATTTGTACAAATTTCAATCAACAAGTTTAATCTATAGAAGTTTTATTTTATCAGCACTGCAAAATAATACCATCTAGTGATAACATTACACACCTCATCAATACAAATTTAACGAAATAAAATGAAAAACTTAATTACCTAAAAATTGAATTGATTGAAGAATAAATCAAATAATATAAAAAGGAAACCAAATGTAAATTAAATGGACTTTATGGCTTTATTTAAAAAATGTCAATCACACAAATAAAAAAAAAATGGGTTTGCATTTAAACAGTTAGAAACAGACAAAATTCTGCAGAGAAAACCAGGAACTGTTAACTTAGATTGACAAGACAGGAGCTTTAGGATGTTAGGATTAAAAAAAAAAAAAAAGCCACACACACACACAGAAAATTAGTATCTGAGTGCATATATTTCCAGCATTTTCTAAAAACAAAATCCTTTTATATATAAAAGCAAAAATTAACACAAACAAATTAAATTTCTTATATAATTTTCTTAATATTTAAATTAATGCACCAATACACATTCCAAAATATTAATAACAAAAACCATTCATAGGGTACAGCCTAAAACTTACCTCGATATCAGTTGCATTACCATCAATACACTGCATCATGGATGGAAAATGAACTCCAGCTAACTCTAAAGAAACAGATACATCATTTATCGTAGCAGAAATGCTAAATATTTGATATAAACAAGGTAAATTTTGTTTATTCCTAACTGTCATTTTCAACTTCTGAGTGTCACCAATGGATATCTTCTCAGGAAATTGTAACTCATTTGGGCCTAGAACAGTGCCAAAGCCACTAGCACCTACATTACAAAGATTAAAAATTCACTTAAAATCATAATTTCAAAAATTGTTCAAACAATATTAGTGTTAAAATTCAGTAAACTTTCAATGGGGTCAAATTCAAATTATCCATGGATTGATTAGAATGGGAATGGCTAATAAGTAGATTTTGCAAATAATCAACAAAATTATAAAAATGACAACAAATCAATACAAATATGCATTTGAACAATTTATATACATATATTAAGTAAAAAAATTCTCATTGCTGGAAAAATTATACCATCTCACAAAATTATATATTTCTTTGTGAAACCTTAAAAAAATTTCTGTTTCTTTTATTTAAAAACTATTAGAAATTGTGGTTTTTTATAATTTTAATGCTGTGGATAATCCACAAAGCAGAGAAACTGTTTATGGAGAGTTTATTGCATGCATTTGTGCTTTCAATCATAGGAAATAAATTAACAATTGGAAAAATATTAAAATATTTCGTAGTTTTAATTTTTTGTTACTTTTATGCAATTCAAAACAAAAAAATCCTTGTTGCATATAAGCAGTATGATGATAATTTAAGTTTCCAAATGCTTTAAAAAAAAATCACTGGTCAGAATATTACATTTTCACAGATTATTGAAGAAAGTGAAAAGATATGACACAAGAAAAAAATCCAAATTTTAGCAATAGATAGCTATATAAGCATCAGAATATGTGAATGATAACTGCTATGCAAATGATTCCTTGCAGCTGGTATAGAAATTCAAGGAACACCGCTTGCCCTCATTTCTCATCTGAGAAATTCACCATGAATATTTCTATGAAGGATTGTGCTCTGCCTGTATAGCTGTATTATAAGAATAACGACTTTACACTATTAGCCCAGTAAAAGTTTTGGACTAATGACAAAATTTTAATGTGCAATCTGTTGGAGTGACGATAAAAATTGATTTAATATTAATTGAAGATGTGCAAGTAGTAGTAGGCATTCACTGGTGTTTTACAGGGAATCATTCAAACATAGGACACGGCCATGAGTATGGTGCATAAAATTCTACAGAACCTGCATTGCTATCCATTAACACATTCGCTGCCACTGACGCGCTGGCGCGTCAGCATGGCGCTACCTCCCATGCCGGTGACGCTCTGGGGCGACAATCGAATATGATAAGTAAACTGCTTTAGTTTTAGTTCGGATTTGGAGGTTGAACGATGAGGTTTTTGTGGCACGTTCGTGAAGCATTATTTTTATATTTTCAGTGCGTGGTTTTTAAATTTTGTGTTTAATTTTTTTTTGTGCATTTTTAAAAATGGGGGACAGTACAAGTATTGCAGGACCTTCACAGCCTAAGAAAAGGAAAATAAGTAAAAAACTGACTGATGCCGAAATATTAGAATTACTAGAAAAGAGTGATCTTTCTGATTATGACAGCGTAGACGATGAAGATTACGGTTGGGATTCTACGAGCGAATCGAAAGGAGATAGTGATGTCGCTGTGGATAACTTAGAAATGTCGGATTCTGACACAGAAGATCAACAATTACCGGTAATCCGACAGGTTGACTGGAAAACAGATTCAAGTTGCATGGTAAGTCATACATTTACAAAATCTGAGTCCTTGCTAATACAGCCAACTGAAAGTACTCCTATCGGATATTTTCGTTTTTTCCTCACTGAAGTATTTCTGGAAAAAATAGTCGAAGAAACAAATCATTACGCATTAGAAATACAAAATAGCGATAAAACAAAAGAAAAGTCATGAATAACGCTTTTAAATCTTTCCAAAGTGGATGAATTTTTAGTTTTTTTGGGAGCATTCCTGCAAATAGGAACAGTAAGAATGAATAGACTTCAGGACTACTGGAAGAAGGACCTATTATTTCATAATGCAGGCATTGCAAATAGCATTAGCTGAAATCGGTTTTTATTAATTTTACGTGCATTACATTTTGCAAAAAATAGTGAACCTGGAGAACCTCAACCTACAGACAGGTTATATAAAATACGCCCTGTTATCGATTTCTTTAACGAAAGAATGTGCGAGATATATTATCCTAATAGAGAACTTTCTTTGGATGAATCTATGGTTCTCTGGCAAGGTAGATTATTGTTTCGCCAATACATAAAGAATAAAAGACATAAGTACGGTATAAAACTTTATATTTTGAGCACATCAAGTGGAATAGTGCAAAAGATTGCCGTGTATACTGGTTTATTAGATGACTATGGAAGGCAAAACCATACACAAAAAATTGTTTTGCATTTACAGAATGAAAAATTAAATGTCGGTCACCATGTTTTCATGGACAATTATTATAATAGCTTTGACTTGGCCAAGTTACTGTTAGATAAAAAGACACTCTGCACAGGCACATTGAGAACCACTCAAAAAAACACTCCAAAGAATGTTCAAGCTACTAAATTGCGAAAAGGCGATACTATTGAAAGGTATTATCAGGGAGTAATGATCGGAAAATGGAAAGATAAGCGTGAAGTGTCTTATATTTCTACGGAATACAAAAATGAAATAAAGCAGAAGCCTCTGTCAATCATCAAATACAATGCGTTTATGTCTGGTGTAGATTGGCAAGATCAAATGCTGTCATATTATCTCTCGAAGAGAAAATCACTACGCTGGTATAAAAAATTGTTCTTTCATACTATTGAAGTAATGCTAATGAATTCACATGCTCTTTATAATAAATATTCCGGAAAAAAAAATCACTTTACGAGTACCGACTGAACGTTGTAAAATCACTTTTCCCATCAACAGACGAACAAAAGCCGACTCCCAAGAATCTCAGACATACTCTTCAGAAAAGAGAACTTGCACCTGGTAAAACCAAAATACAAAGAAAAAGGTGTACATCTTGTTCCTCTCAAAGCAAATGCATGGACACTACGTATGAGTGCAGTGACTGTCCCGACAAGCCAGGATATTGCTTGAATTGCTGTGAAATATACCATAAGTGATAATATATTTATGCAGTACTGTTCTACACTGACATTTTGTTTGTAATAAGTTTAATTTTTTTTCATTTTCTATTATGTTGTTTATGTATATTATACAATATTTGTTACATTTTATAATCATACATTTACATTTATACATATTGATATTTTACTGTTACATTTTATAATTTTTCATAAATTTCACTTCTCTTTATCCAATTAATCGTTTTATTTCTTTTAAACTGTGACTTTATATAATGTGTCAATAATTTCGCAGAATGGATACATAATTTTTGGTGGCAGCGAATGTGTTAAAATTAATCACATGCAGTAGTTGCTTCCTGCTGATCTGTTAGCAAGACTTTAGCTTTACAGTTTCTTGCTAGCAGGAAAGTGGACAATGAATAGTTGTGGAGCAAACGATCCTTCCATCTGAAGGGGTATATCAAAAGACAGAATTGACAAATATGGGAGCAGAAAATTTACTTACAAATAACCAATATAACTTAATTTTAACAAAGTTACTGATGTGGGCTTACATCATTTATCATAAGGTCATATTTTTTGAGGAAAAAATTTTATGAAAAAATATGGTTTTCCTCAAAAAAAAATTTTTTTTAAGAAAACACTGTGCTTTCAGTGTTATTACTTTTACCATCACTAATAAGTGACATGAGTGTATTTCATGCACTAACATCCTTCAAGCTCTTCAACAGCATGGATGTGTGGATGGGATAAATTTTTAAGCAAGATGGCACTCTTTTCACACATTGCAAACTCAGTAAAGCAGTTGAAGCTGCATTCCAGAAATGTTGAAATAATCAGCTGCTATTTCCCTACAACCTGACAGTCTAGATAACCTAAACACAATCTTTGTGACTGATTGCTGCGAGACTATCTGGAAAAAATATTGCTTTCAGTCATCCAATTCCTAACTTGGCACAACAGATTTTGAATATGAGTCAAAAGAGACACTTTGATCAGTTATGGAACAAGTTTTTTGGTTTCAACTTGTTGAGGCAAATGGTGAATAGCATCTTGAACAGGTTTTGTGCGCTAGTTTTCCACAATTTATAAAGAGATTTAATTAATGCTTTTGATGCAGTTTTTTGTCCAAGGACAATTGAAATTGATTTTTCTCCATCGAATGACACGATCTTGCTATGGTGAATTGGCTCATGTATTGATAGTATCATACCTGTCATGCACACTAAAAAGATAGTTTAATGTGTTACTTACACCAGACCTTTATTTTACATTTGTAATCAAATTTTTAAATTAGGATGCTTACAACATCTTTTGTGGCTAACATTCAGAACTATTTTTTCATGCAAAATGCTTCATTGCCACTTCGATTCTTCATTAAGTTTGATGTCGTTTTGATTAATCTTTTTCATATAGCGTTTGAAATTTAAACTTTAATTATAATCACACTGTATACAAGAGTGAACCTATAGACCTATCAATTTTGAAATACATAGATTTGTTATTGATAAAAAAAACAAGGTTACACAAAATTTATTAAAATTGATAGTTTGAAATAAAATAAAAGCTTTTGCTAAATACATAATAACTATTTACATAAAAATAAAACTTTTTGAAATACAGTGGTGCTTCGCATAGCGAACCCCTTGTACAGCGAACTTTTTATTCCTACATTTCATGATTCATACAATGAACTTCGCTTCACACAACGAAGTCGCCCCAGCTTCCACGATCGCTGCCGATGTATTGCATCCTCCCGCGCAGGAGCTGCAGTCGTAAGTCACTGCGCTTAACTTACGCAAGTATCACGGCTGTCGTCCTTTTAAGTTAAACTCAATATTTTTTTTATATCATGGGTTCTAAAAAAGCTGGAAGGTGATTTCTGTTGAAACGAAACAGGAATTAATTAGAAAGAGAGAATGTGGAGTAAAACAGTGTGACCTCGTCAAAGAGTTTGGCTTAAGCAAGACCACCATTTTGACAAATAAGGATGCAATCAAAGTAGCCAAAGGACTATCAAAACTATTTAATGAAAAACATAGGTCTTCAATCCATGAGGAATTGGAGAAGCTATTAGCGATTTGGATTAAGAACAGGCAGGTGAAAGGTGACTTAACAACCAAAGATATTATCTGTCACAAAGCCAAGATAATTAATGACGATCTAAAGAAAAATGTCCCTGGAAGTAGCAGCAATCAAGATAATGAAGAATTTAAAGCCAGCAGAGGGGGGGGGTTAGATTTAAGAAAAGGTGTGGAATCCACAGCATTACTATGCATGGTGAGGCTGGCAATGCTGACAAGATGCAGAGAAGTTCTTTATTAACTTTCAAAAATGTATTAAGGATGAAGAATATTGCCCACAACAAGTGTTCAATACCGATGAAACGGGTATTTTCTGGAAAAGAATACCGAGCAGAACCTTCATTACAAAAGAGAAAAAATTGCCAGAACACAAAGCCATGAAGGACAGACTTACCCTTATGTTTTCGTCTAATGCCAGCGACGACTCCAAGATCAAACCTCTATTGGTTTATCACTCTGAAAAATCCAAGAATTTTTAAGCAAAATAACGTTATTAAGTCCAAACTGCCCGTCTTTTGGAAGTCCAATCAAAAAGCCTGGGTGACCCAAGTTATCTTCAATGAAGGGATTCTGGAAACCTACCTTTGCTTTTGCCGTGAAGAAATTCTTGCTGGAAAAAGAACTGCCGCTCAAAGCCCTTCTAATAATTGACATTGCCCCTTCTCACCCAAAAGACCTAGAGGAAATATTGCAGGGTGCAATATATTTATCCATTTATTAGGGTACAGTATTTGCCACCAAACACCACATCCATTCTTCAGCCAATGGATCAGCAAGTTATTGCGAACTTTAAAAAACTCTACACTAGAGCCCTCTTTAATAAGGTGTTTGAAGAATGGAAGTTTGGTGGAGAAAATATGACTGTCCGAAAGTTTTGGAAGAAGAAATTTGATATCCTTATGGCAATACAATTTATACAGAAGGCCTAGGAAGAAGTGTCACAAAGAACCCTCATTTCTGCTTGGAAGATGCTTGTGCCTTCGTGGACCCAGGAAGAAACAGTTGTTGATGACACAGAAGTGGTGAAGGACATCACAGTGGCCTAAAGGCTGGAATTAGAGGTAGAGGATGTAGAGGAGCTTATTGAGGAACATGAAGAAGAGCTGACAACTGAAAAGCTCCAAGCACTTCTGGTCCTGCAACAGGACAATGCTCAAAGGGAAGCGTCATCTGATAACGAGGATCAACAATCAAACAATCCCAACTGCTGACAACAATAACATCCTGGTCAAATGGAAATCAGTTTAGGAGTTTACCAATGCCCACTATCCGGATTCAGCTGAAGCAAACAGGATCAACGATCTTTACTCATGTCCGTTATTTCCGGCAGATGTTGAAGAAAAGAGAAAAACGACTTTGGACAAGTTTTTCATGAAACCATCGGCCAAAAAGCAGAAAATGGATGAAGATGTGCAAGATTCGTTAGACTTTACTTAATCTGTCTTAAAATTAGAAAAATTTTGTTTTTAGATGTATGTATCTAAATAAAAATAATAACAAAAAATTTATCTTTTTTTATGTCATCTTAGCATATTTTATGCTACAGAACGAATTATTTTTTTAAACATATATTTATATAGGAAAACGCGTTTCACATAATTAACTTTTCGCATTACGAACTTGTTCCTGGAACGAATTAAGTTCGTTGTGTGAGGCGCCACTGTATGTATTTAATTGAACCTTTCCTTTAAACTTTACCATTTCCATCAGTCATATTTGATAAAATAAATTTATGTAATGAAATCAGAAATTTTTTTATGGTTTCTACAAGAAATTTAAAAGTCAAATGTTTTTGAAATATGTGTTAAAAGAAGTACCACAAAATAGCAAAAGTTAATACTGTTAATGGAGAAAAAAAATTATGGTGGAATAGATTGCCACTTTTCATTAAAATCACATAGCCAAAAAAATAAAAGAGTCCAGATAAAAAAAAAGATCTTCCCATATTTTAAAAGAATAAATAAATTGGAGAGAAACAATTTACACACACTTAAAGTTTTTATTTTATGGTTAATTTTAATAATATATTTTATATCCAAATATGAAATCTGAAAGATTTTTCTATTAAAACCAGAAACAATCTTTTTTTGACACTAATTTGTAAAAATAAGTTAGAATTTACAAATCTTTAACTTTAGTTAATATACACATCTAAATATATTAAGCTTTATAGTATTAGTAACAAGCATAAAACTCAGTAAAACACATACTTAGCAGCTGACAGTCCATTTTTTTGACAATTTATGAGAGAAAAGCATCTCAAATTGATTATACTAAGAAATAAATTTCAAATGAATACTCTTAAAAAAAGGAAAAAAAAAAAGGGGGGGAATTAGAAAAATTATGAGAAAAACTGAAGAGCAGCAGAGGTTTGTAATATATTTTGATTATTTGGTTAATTTGAAATAATTAAGTTCTAAATCAATGAATGTAGTAGAAAAAAAAAGGCTCATATATAATAAAAATTACACAAAATGAGAGAAAATTATTGCAAATAAATTATACAATGTGTGTAATTTGTTCAACATTGTCAAATAAATTATACACAATAAAAATGCTTGTAATTATATTAAAAAAAAATTCAATAAATGACTTTTTCGGGCCTCTTATTAGAAATTCATTTGTAACACATAATGTATTCCTAATTTTAGAAAATAATTTTATGTAATATTAATGTTGATTAAAAGAAAAAAAAATACAATATACAAAATACTAGTCTAGAAACACAAAAATGTGTTGAGATATTATATAATATAATCAATTAATAAAGACTATTATATAAATGGTTTACCTTGCAAAGGCCAAAACTGATATCCAGGTACATTTCCAGGTATTGTTTGGTAAGTTGGATAATTAAAAACTTGAGGAGGCATTGTTCCATACAATGAGCAAGTATTGTAAATCATTCCACTATGTAAGCAATTATGAGAGTTAGAAGGAAAATTTCTTGCAGAAATAGTAGCTGCTTGGCAAGGGTCATATGGAGTATTGGGAAATGTTAAAGGAATGCTTTCAGCACTGCAGCAAGAATGAGGTCTTTCAGAACTTGTCATATTTTGTAAAGAGCATTGGCAATTTGGACATGTTTTATTTTTCATAGCACCATCTGAATTTTTTTCACTTCGACCTGAGTTGGGGATATTTAAGTCACTCAGAGTAATATCTTTATTTTGATTAGCTTCAGTTAATGTGCTATTTAATGATGATGTGGCAAGAGAATCAGTTTCATCTCTTTTTATACTCTGTTTCAGTAAAGTTTTAGAACAAACTGGAGTAGAGTTACAATTTTCACTTTCTTTCTCAGTATATTCTTCTAGTTCTGAGATAAATGATTCCTTTATAGTTGAATTATTATCAGATGAAAGGCATTTTTTAAATATTTCAGAAGCTAATTTTGAGGGTCGAAAAGTAGATTCTTTACTAAAAATTTCAGATAATACACTGAATCGA
Organism: Latrodectus geometricus; assembly: GCA_026290005.1. Classification (NCBI taxonomy): domain Eukaryota; kingdom Metazoa; phylum Arthropoda; class Arachnida; order Araneae; family Theridiidae; genus Latrodectus; species Latrodectus geometricus. The sequence goes on from JAPDSC010153860.1 coordinate 143,565, forward strand.
AATTTATTTTTATCTTCATTATCTTGACCAAACACATCACTTAATGTTTCTTCTTTACAAGCAGGTACTAAAAGATCACATTTCATTAGTAAATTATAGAAATTTAAAATCTTGTTTATATTTAAGAACATATTATTCAATAATTGAAATTTTGCAACAATATTAAAAATTCAAAATTAGAATCTGTATCAAAAGTTTAAACCCATAAGATATAAAATTAGTTAATACATAATTTTGATTTGAATGGTAAAAAAATTCTTTTGCATTCACATAATTAATACAATAAGAACAGGATACTGAAATTAATATATACTATTCTAAAACATATCTATAGACTCATTTTCAAAAACAGCATTAAAAAGTAATAATAATATATTGCTGTATAATTAACATAGGCTATTTTAGTATACAATATAATCATATTATGACAAACAAGTTTGAAGAAAACTGCACTTAAAAAAGTTTGTGAACATAATGAAACTCTTGCAATAGTATATTAATTTCATCATTTATATGAAGTGGGTGAATGCAGAGAATCATGTTAAACTATACATAAAATGCACAAAAAATTCAGTACTGTTGTAAGCAATTGTAATTTTCAGTTTTATTTCTTTTATGATATTTCTAATTACTAAAATGATCATCTTCCTATAACTTAAGAAATTTGATTTACAGAAAAAAATTTAAATTATTTTACACTATTCTCTTGACTATAATTACTTAGTCCTAGAAGAACACTTATATCAAAGTTTCCCTAATTATGACAATTTTTTTCAATGTTGAACAACTAAATAGGCACTTTTAGAATATTTAAGAAACAATTTTTTATATTATTAACAAATTTTAGAAAAAAAAATTTTATAAAAAATTTTAGAATATATAAGATAATTTTTTAAGCTTCAAAAAATAATGAATTTGGTTGTTTGTTTCAAACATTTTTTTTTTTCAATTCAACTGAAACCCACAATTTAAAGTAGATTCAAAACTCTTATAAAATCAAAAACAAGAAAGAATGAAAACAAGTTGTTAAAAGCCAGAATGATATTTTCTCGGCAAACAGTTCTTTATTAATTGGTGAAAATAAGTTGAAAAAAATTGGTGCAGATGAATATTATGCTTAAGGAAAATTATAACGTTTGAATTCAAATATTATCTCTTTGAAAGCAAGCATTAATAAACATGCACAATCAGATTAATTACAGATGGGTTAATTTTTCAGCGAGATTTGTTAATATTAAAAATAAGTTATAAAATATATCATAAAAACCAAAAAAGGTACCTAAATTTGTTGAAGGCAAGTATTCAGCAAAGCTAGAATGAACTGATAAATGTTGAGACAAATCCTTTGGAGGAGTAGAAACACTAGTTCCAAAATAAGGCTGAAAAAGTAAACTTTTATTGCAATATAAAAATAAAATTTAAAATTTTCCCCACAAATTCTTAATTTAAGTAATGCAAAGTAGAGATTTCAATATAAGGTTTTGAGTGATATGAATTTTTTGACTTTTCATTCTTCTAATATCTACATATTAATAAAACTAAGTTATAAAACAAGTTTACTGCAAGATAACCAATAGTTTTTCTATTGAATGAAGTAAAAACAGATATACAAATTATTGCATCACATAGCTTAAAAATCAATTAGTCTAGAAAAGAAATATCAGTTTTTATAAAAGCTTGTCATTTATTTATCAATCATTTATTTTACAAATGCCACACACAACAGCTAGCTCTCATAACATCAGTACAAGAGATCTTTAATATTTCTTAACAGTACAATTAAAATCACTTAATGCAGAGTATGATTAAATGTTCAATTGTCAGAGAACATTTAGGGGAATCAGCACCACCAATATGAAAAAGGTGACTTTTCAAGCAGTTATTTCCAATTAAAAGTTTAAAATGTACCAATCACTCTCGTTGGAGATTCAGGAACATGGCATGATTTTTTTCATTAAGAATCATCCAGCTCATTCTTTGATGCACCCATAACTTCTGATTCAACAGAAGTCCCAAAAAGCATTTGTTAAAAGTAGTCTCAGGGAAGAAATTTACTTCCTTGTAGATCACTGGACTACCAAACTTCCTCTCTTAGCAAGAAAGTCTGTCTTTCCATTTCTCACAATGTCATTGTGCCAGTACCCACTGAAAGGAAATTTTTGACGGGTCCTTCAAAATTAATCTGCAATCCAGAATTCACAATGGTAATTCAGTGATGATTTATAATTAGAACAATGGTTCTGTCATAATCAGCAGTCTTAGGGATAGTAGTTTAAGCTGCTACAGGAACAGCTTTAATCTCTCCCTTGAATACAGTAATAAATGAGTCCACAGTGAGGTAAGAGTCAAAAAGCTTCCAGCATCATGGTGTTTATTCAATAGGGAGCCATCTATATACACATGTGATCACATTTACTCTTTTAAAACCTGTCCTCAATAGTTTCCAGAGCTATGGCTTTCAACCGTTCAGGAATCTTATATTTCGAAACTTTCATACTAAGTTCAAGCCTAATATCAAGATATTTATATTCCAATAGGCCCGTTAACAAAGCCATACAGAAATATCAAAGGAACTTGTTTAGTAGTGTTTGCTTTACAACTTAAAAGCAGGCTTATCAGTAACTGCATCAAGTCTCTAAATATAAGAAACATAATACAGTGGTTGAACACACTTCAAGATATTGATTTAAAAAATTCAGAGAAGAATCACCCCTATGATAAACCTCCCAGCCAATGACTAGAACTTGATAACAAATCGCAGCAGGAACCCTTGAGGACAGGAAACTAAGGTGCAATGAACTTGCAAAACTGCATAATTTTACTGATGAAATTGTTTGACTTTATCTGGACTACTTGAGATATACAAGTTGAATACATGGGTTCCACACCCACTGTTAAAAGTCCATAAGAATGAGTCGCAGCCTGTATGTCATTGCTTTTTCTCACCAAACTGCATTCAAATTCAGTTGAGTGATTACTAAAGAAAAAAGGTAGGTCCTGTAAAACATTCCAAACATAATTGTCACTCCAAGATACTATCCTTCATAAGGTAAGACCACCTATTCAATGATGCAAGATTATGCTTTGTGCCTAGTAGAGTACTCACTAAGTAATTCACTACCAATGTACCAAACCATTACAATAGTCCTTGAAACTTGTCTAACATACATGGCAACTGAAGGAGCCAGCACTGGTGAATCACAAAAATGCACTCTTCTCTCAAGACAATGACTAGCTGCATGTTGCACTGCTGGAAAGGGATACCATTTTAACCCCCCCCCCCCCAAGGGATACCATACAATTTGGTTGGGAGATTGAGCCCCCTTCCTTGTTCACATGACCATGTGACATAAAATCATTTTCTCTTCCTGAACTATCATCTTCACAGAAAATTCTTCACCAATTGAAGCAAGCTTGGGTCAAGCATTCAGATTTCTTTGTGTCCAAAATTCCTCCTAACATTTATCTCAATAGATGCACAGCTATAGATATGTTAGAAGAGGCTGGATGCCAACAGATTACTTAGAGGAGTAACAATAAGCTACACCATATAAATAATATATATATATATATTGAAGATTAATATAAAGTTCGACATTTTTGATGAAATACAAGGTAACCAAAAAACATTTTCATCTGATGCTTTGTTAATCGATATCCAGTTTTTAAATATTTCATATCTTCCTTTTAACTTGAAAATACATAACTAGTAATAGATTTTCATTAACAAGAATTACTTGTCAATGAAAAACAAACTTATTAGTTTATTTTTCATTTATTCAAATATTATAATTCATTTAAGTACTTAAATAAGTTATGATTTTTCATTGAAATAAAATAATGAAGTCAAATGTATGCAATGATTGAAATTGAAAAGTTCAGTTTTTATAAATATACAATAAACATTTCAAGGATTTCCTTATTTGAGTTGTAGTTTATTTAATTATACTATCAATAATTAAAATTGCTACACCTAGAAATGTAAATAAGACTATATTTGAAAAGTATAGTAAAAACAGCAAGCTAATAAATTTTCTAAAAGTTTGAAAACACAGATCCTGAGGAATCAATGCTCAACAAACACTTCTGAATGCAATATTTATACAAATAGCCATTGAGTCAAACAGTTTTCATGGTAACCACTTGTACTTTCAAGTACAGTTACATTTGCAACTGCAGCATGACACAACTCAATAATGACTGGTGCATGGTGATAAGGTATCAGCCCAACAATTATTGACCAGCTGCTTTCAATTAATCAGAGATCTGGAGAATATCCTTGACAAGATAGTAGTCCAACATTTTTCATATCAAAGAAGATCTGTAGTAAAATACTGTGTATCTGCTGAAAGAATAGTTCCCACCAAGTAGTCTAAAGTGGTGGTTGTTTAGCCATAGTGGCTGCTGTTAGAATAACAAGAACTGTCCATTTCAAATATTGGTTAAGTTCAATGAATTAGCAGTATATTTGGTAGTACCTCATGTTATTATCCCAGCATTTAGCAAGGGAAAGTTGTTTTCTAATACCTGTTGAAAATTAAATTTGTCTTGTTTCCATAGCAACAGGCAGGAATAGACAAATAGACAAGAGCTTTTCTCATGGTAGACAGACAGTAGTCAAACTATTCTGAAGAAACATAGCATTTTGCATAATTCAAAGAGTACAGCCATGAATCTTAACACAAGAAAATTCAGTGCCTGTATTCACAGACATGCATTCTATGGCATACCATACCATTACCTCTGATGGTATATGTTAAAGGCAAACAGACAATATGCATTTTCTACAATAATACCAAACAAGTGTTACCATATATGATACTGTAAATAGAACTAGCTTCCATCTAAAAAAGCAAATTCATGATAATTTTGTGTCCAGGTTCATCATTAATCATATCATTCATGCCTATCTCGCATATAGTTTGGTTTGCTTATTGCTCAACTGTCATTTTTTTTGCATATAAGGTCTAATCAGATCCAGACATAGTTTAAAGTGGACTCTGAGCCATTACCAACATCCAAACCCAAGGTGGGTTTCGAACCCATGAACATCTTCTCCATGATTTGAATATCAAGAAAGTAAAAGATGAAGACAAACTAACAACACATATTGTTGGAAATGTTTAAATTTTATACACATATGCCATTTTTCAAACATCCCAGTTCTTGATTCAGGCTTCATTACATAAATGTATGACCCATTAAAGCTATGTTAATAACATAACTACATTCTCAGCTATTAGTGATAGTAAGCTGCTGAGATCGGACCAATACTTGGTATGATTGAGCAGAATTTTTCATTCCTATTGTATAAACAATCATGGGATTTTGATAAACATTTATCATAATACTCAATACAATAAACTGCAGTCCTTATAGTACACAATTTGACTTCTACCAAAATTAAAAACACATTAAACATTTCTCCTTTTTACAATATACATAATAAATTTTCATGCAAAATTCATATGCAATTTATATATAAGAAATCTCTACAGTGAAATTTTTTTATTTAAACCTTAAGCACATTGTATGTGTGTGTGAACTACATACTTTCCAGTACATAGCCAAGAGCCAGGTTCTATCTATTAGGTATATTGCAGGCATTCATTATACATTAATTGAAAAGCTTATCATTTGCATATTACATAATCTTATTTCTATTATGTAAGTTTTTAGTTGTGCAGCATGTTGGCTTCTTGATGTAACAATTTTATGGGTCAGCAGTGTCTTATGAAAGATTGTTAAACATTACAATTTAAATTTTTTTTTTGGGCTAGAATTTTATTTTTAAAGATTTTAAGTACAACTACATTAAGAAATAAAAATAACAGCATAAATTTCAAATATTTTTATAATTAACTAGAAAAATATCACATGTGAATTTTAATACCCTCTCTCTGTTTGAATCTTCAGACAATGTTCCAAGATTTTCTGAACGTGCAGCAAAAATTGCACCAATAGAAAGTTGACCATGTTCTAGAGATGCATTATTCTGCGATTGCATGGACAAAAGAGCTGAAGTTTCTGAAGTCAGTGATTTACTGGTAATTCCAGTAAGAGATTCATCATTTAACTAAACATAGGAAAATAATTTGATTACTAAAACAAAAAAATTATGAGAAATAAAAATTAGAATTCATTAAATTTATGTTTAATACATAGATTCAATGATACTTATTGAATTTACCTCAAACATATGTTCCTGTTTTGCTAATTCTTCCTCCCTCTTAAAAAGTTCGGTTGCTTGAACTCCTAGAGTTAAATAATAAAAATGTTACATGGATACAGAATTCTTTCAAACTAATACACTGTATGATATTTAAATGGCTTATAAATAATAAAAAACAAAAGCATAAATTTACCAGATTTTATAAATTCGGAGTCTGAAATTCCTAGTTGAGAGCTTGAAAGGAAGCTGTTAATTTCATTTGATATTTTTCCAAGATCAAAATTAAAATAACTTAATCCACGATCACAGCTTGTCATATCTTTTTCTGGCAAAACCAATTTTAAATCAGTCAATGAATCTAAAAAAGTAATTTTGTTTTTGAATTTCCTGTCAATAGGAATATTGTGTCAAAAATTCATAGCATTTTACAATTTCTATCTGTCCAATAGCATGTAAAAAAAGTGATTCTTATTCAAATATGTACATAAGAATAATTTGAACAGAAGTTCAAATCACAATTATATAAATACGAAATTTTAAAATATTAACAAGTAGAATGTAAGAACTTTCTTAATAATCTTAAATGTAGACAACAGATAAGCAAAAATGAGAGGAAGAAATAAGAATAGTATACACAGAATTCAAATTTTTCTCTAACCATCATTTTATCAGGCATGGATCGTTTTTATTACCAATGGTTTTGTTCTCATTATTTGTACTTATCATATGTCATTTGTTGTTTTTTCCTATAGAAAAATCATGTTCTAACATAAAAAATAAGAAGTTTCTGAAAAGTTATTGTTAAAATAACAGAGGGTTAATTTATTGTTCATGTTCTTCTTAGAACATACTATAAAATATCTTTAACTCGAATTTTATTTTATACTCTTGAATAATACAATCATCAGTAACTTACATATTGGACTTTTTCATTTTTATAAACACTTTATAAGAGCATACACACTCGTGTCCTAAAATACAGATTCAAACAAATTTATTGCAATGAATAGAATTTAATGTGTATATTTACACACACATCACTTTTTTCCTCAAAAAATTTTAGAAACTGTTTTAATTATTGCATCTACTGGTTCTTTTACAGTGAGGAAGATTGTTAGAAAAAATTAAAACAAAAGGAAAACTTTAAGTTGGAGAATTTTTTCTTTACAACTAAAAGATTTAAGTAAGGATTTTCATGTTTGAAAGAAAAGATCTGAAACCATACAGATTGCAATTAAAATTACAACACTGGTATTTGTACAATGAATTGTGATAAAGAGTCAATGACAGATTAGAAGATGGACAATCAAAGAGATTTTTTTCATTGGTTGCAAATGTGGTACTCTCCAGATAAGTTTAAAAAATTAGTAACAATTAACATCTAAAGGTCTGAATATGGTTATTTAATAGTTACATCTTTAAAAAATAACTATGAAGCTTTAAATGAATGGTAGGTTAAGATAAAACTGTAAAGCTTTCATAAGAAATCACTGTTTCATTTAGAATATCAGAAAATCATAAGACATAGCTAAAAAGGATAATATGCTCAACTCATTAGATATGTTCACCTCAAAGTTTCATTGGAGAGACTGTATTTTGGAGTTGTGAATATCAATCTTTAACAGATCAAGACTAATGTCATGATGAATGACATTGTAGCACGGGACATCAGTTATGAATCAAAATTTGGAACAAAGTTACTCTCAATAAGTTTTTATTTGAGAACCAAAAAGATGCTATTATTGTTCAAATATGCTGTGTTGATGGGTACACACCACTTTATCTTTTTTGCTAATAAAGTGACAGCAAAATATGTAATACCATCTTGATAACTTTATATGTAACTCTTAAGTGTATTTGGAGACCAATTTGTTTTTAAAGATAATAATGACTGAATTCAGAGCCACACTCGTCAAAGATTACCTGGTAAAAGTGTGTTTACTATATAAAGTACCAACATGTTTTCCAGATTTTCTTATTCCCATACTTTACATTATGGAATATTTTAGGAAGAACAATTGTATGCTAACAACCATCTTTTAGGATCCTCCAAATTTTAAAACCAGTATTTTCGGAAGAGTGGAAATCACTACTACAATCATTAACCAACAGCTTCATTGACAATTTAAGAGCTCACAATCAAGTTTACATAGCCATTCAAAATGATTGCATATCTTATAAGATGAAGCGATAAACAGTAATAAAATGCACCCTATTTCGAACAATGTTGCTCTGATTTGCATATTAGTGTGCATTAAACTTTTACATTTTTTTCATCAAAATAATTAATTCTTATATTTGTAATCTTAATTTTGGACACCAATACATATACCTAAGTTCTCCAATGAGAATGCACATATTCAAAATACACATTTAAACAATTAAAGATATTTATATTTTGAAAGAATAAAAATTTGGATTCTATGCTAATTTTTAAATCGTTTTAAATTAATCATATCAATATGCATTAATGTATTTAACAATTAGCCCTAAATTTATAGAAATATATCTTGTTCCACTGTTAAGTTATTAGATTTCAAATAATTTATTTGGTAGAGTATTCTTAATATTTTACATTAATTTAGGAGCATCCAATATTTCAAAGCAAAATATGCATTAATAAAAACTTCCTTCAAACACTTTTCTTATAGACACAAAAAAATAATACAATTACCTGTATTAGAATCCAGAGAATTCAAAGGACTTTCTTTTGAAGTTTTTGGGGGGTTTATTCTATCTAATTTCGCGTTACTTGAAACACTTGAAATCTCTTTTATATTTTTATTGCTAAATCTCTTAGCATGTGATGAGTATTTTGAAAACACTGAATCATTAAAACTTGATGTCATTTCAAAAATAGGTTCCGACACAGATCTGGATGAAGACGACTGAGCTGAAATTTCCCCAGGGCAAAACTTAAAAAAGAAAAATATAAAATGTAATTGTTCAAGAACTACAAGATTATTATTGTCAAAAATCATTATTATATAATTTATATTTACTCAAAGTTAATAACCATTCTAATGCTAAGAATATTAATCATGAATACAAATTAGTTCTGTCTTTAAAGATAATTAGTATTTAGCAAAAAGACAATATTTTATTTATAGATAAATTTCAGCTGCACTGATTTGCTGGATTTATAAAGTTGATTTTGTTTGTCACTAAGCAGTCACTTTTTACACACAAGACCAAAAGATTTGTATTCCAAATTTTTACAAACATTCAAGAAAGAAAACAATTGCAAAGTATTGAATTGAAACCCAAAATACTAACTTTTAAATTATCATACAGGTTATAGTATAAGAGTAGTTATGACATCTATCACAAATGCAAAATAAATTCCAAAGTCTCACTGATCTATTATCACACAGATTAAAGCTTTAAGAATCTTGGTCAACTACTTTAAAAGAAATGTCAAGAAACTATATACGTGTATGATTTGATTTATGAATAGAATTAGTTCCCAAAGAGAATACATTTAAATTACATAGTATTAGTTTTCTAGACTATTAAAATATCAAGACAGACCAATGTACTTATAATTTATCTCAAGGTTAGAAAATTAAAATGAACAAGATACCCATATTAAATATTTCACAAAATTCAATTTACAACATTATACATATAAAGACATTTAAATGAAATATTTCAGCAACTCAATTATATTCTGCTAAAGGTATATAGAAATTTGGAACCTTAACTCTACAAAATATGTTATAAAGGCTTACATTTCAATTTATAGAAAACTTTGTACTAAATTAAGCAAGACAAACTTGGAAATGGTGTATTTTTAACAATAACAATTTCAAAAAAGTGCGATTTTTCCCAATCCTAAAAGAAAAAATAGTTTTTGCCAAAATGAATTCCATATTACTAAATTGTAATATGGAACTCATCAACAAATGATTCCTTATCAGTTTCAAGAATTCTAGACACTGATAAAAATATGTAAATAATGTTTCTGACATCTGTACAGTATATACAGTTGCATCTTTTAATTGTGTCAATTAATGTTGAAAGAATAAAATTTTAAATGTTTCATTGGACATAAAAATAATTACTATTATATTTTTAAATCATTGGGATTTATTTATTTCACATTTTATAATGTTCTTACTAGTTGTCATAACACATGGATTTTTACACAAGAGCATCAAAATAATATTTTTGTGTACACAGTAACAAAAATTAGTAACTAATAATTACATTTGTATTTCATTAATGAAGGACAATAAGAATAATGAGTAACATTCGTCCAATTGAAAAGAAAGAAAAATTGACATTTAAAATTAAAAAAGATAAATGGGTTCATTTACATTTAAGCAATGGAATTTTAAGAATTACTTTTGTTAGACTAGACAAAACTATAACGTACAAAATTCTTAATGTCTTAATTGTTAACTTCTATTTGCTTTTATAATTAAAAATTACTAATATTATGACAAAAGAGCAATAAACTGCAAATTTTTTTTAAATGCTTAAATTCAACATTTCTCTTTACTTCAGACAATATATACAGATTGAATCTCCTAATTATATTTAGAGTGGTATCATCAGCAACAGAATAAAAATTTATTAATTATTGTCCATTTTTGATAAATTTTTATTTGCCAAATATGTGACAAAAGACAGATTAAGATTACAAACACTTAGAATGAAAATTAATTAGTAGTCAATTAACTATTCCTAGTATGAAATTACATTATTATTATTAGTATGAAATTACTATTACACAAAAATTTATAAACTCACTTGTGTAGCACTTAGTTTCTTGATATTTCGAATAAATGATTCCTCATCAATATTGTCTTTCCTCAAAATAGAATCAACAATAGATAAATTATTTAATGATGAATTGATTGAAGTTTTGCTGTCTATTGTAAGCTTGTCATGCATAAGTTGTTGAAGAAGAATATCATATGATGGTTCAAAAGTCTAAAAAAGTAAATAAAATTATGAATTTACACAAATTAATCTATTTTTTTCATTACTATATATTTGTTTTAATTAATATTACATACTTCAAATATTGAATCCCTAGATACTTCAGATCTCATTTTTTCTAGAGTATCAAAGCTGAAACACAGTTCAATGACATAGTTTACTCAAAAATTATTCATTTGCATGACAATTATATTAAAAATTATAAATTATTGCTTTCTGTGAGTCAATAATAAAGTAAAACAAAAAAGTTAAAAACAGAGTAAAATGCTACTATATAATCTAAATTTGAATTAGTATAGTCAGAATTAAATAAAAGATTGATAAAATACCTTTGAGAAGATTTACTAGTAAGGTTAATCTTTTCCTGACTTTTGATTTCACTGTGATTTCCTAGTGAATATAAAAAAATATTTTCAAACACAAAATTAAATAGTCCTCAAAAATTTTAATTAATATATTAGAGAAAACCATGTGCAAATAAAATTTAATAAAGAAACAGTTTGTTTTTAATGAAGCAAAAAATTATTTGTGTTTAGTTAATAATTATTTGTATCAAATTTTCTAATCCTTCTGTTCAACTTTAAATTTACTTTTTAATTTAGAGACAAACTTTTTCTGAATATCTATTTTTCTCATTTTCATATGCTTGAATTGGATTTTTAATATACATAGTACAGTAACAGCAAAAGATCTAAAACTGATAGTTTAATTGCAAACCTAAACTATGATAAAATTTTTGTACCAAATGAAATTTTGTACTGAAATTTATTGCTATTTTACAAAAAATTATTTTTTTCAGTATTTTTCATAATTTTTTTACTGAAATTTACAATTTTTAAATAAATTTAATATTTGTTTCAAGTAGTTTTAAAAAGTTATTTAAGATTAACTTTTTAAAACTACTAAAACTTGATACCATATATAAAATTCATACTCATCAGAATTATAATACAAATAATTCTATCAAAGAGAAAATGAAGTTCTTAAAATGAAACAAAATTTTAACACTTTATGGCCACAATTGTTTACTGACATTGTTTTCTTTTAATTACCAAATAAATTTCAACATAAAGTTATTTTGTTTTGTTGTACGCTAGAAAATAAAAAAAAAAAAATATTTAACTATAAAAGGCTGGACAGAGATAACTTGTGATAATCTTCATATGTTTCAATTAGGTATTTGTTTATAGCCCATTGCATGATTTTATTTGGAGATATAATGTGTAGACAACACAAAAATAAATTACAGATCATAATTATTTCTATTAAAGAAAGAAATTCTCTTCAAAAATAGCATAATAGCATAACATAAGTCACATAAGTTTCAGAAGATATAAAAATTTTAGTTAATTTTATGAACCATAAAAAAAAAAAAAAATCTTAAATGTGTAACCATTAATGAAAACTCCAAAATATTCATTACAGTTACTATTATTTAATTGATAATCTGCATGTAGACTAAAAATAAAGATCAATTATTAATATGAATAACTTTTTAAACTTTGAAGATTTTAATTAAATGGAAAATAAAAAGTAGGGTAATAAAATCATAAGTATTGTTTTTACATTAAATTCTACTAATCATAACAAAAATTAAAATCTTACCTGATGTTCCAGTGAACAAACTACTAGCATCACTGTCAAGATTTAGCTCAGAAATATTAGCACCATCATATTCAATATCTGAAGAGCTTTCTTTACTGATTTCATTACATCTCTCATCAAGAGTACATTCAGGCCTTGAAACAATAGGCTTCTGAAGAGAAATATAATTTCTTTATAAATTTAGCATTAGAAAACAAATTGTTAATTGCAAAGTTCAATTATGAATGTTAATGCATTAGCTAAAAAGGATTGGGCATTTTCATTAACTCTTTTACCAGACATGAAAGTTCTGACCAAGTAATTGAAATTTAATCTATCATTAATCAAACCATACTTCAAATAATTGAAATCTTTAACAAAATAATATATATATAACGAAATTGGCTTTTTGACATTGAAAAGAATGTGTTTTAGAATGTAGTTTTCTTGAAATAGAACATGTAAGTGATAATTTTAACTGCTTTTTTTGCAATAAAATGAAAGTAAGAATTGTTTTTAGTTATGAAATTTTACAAATATGTATCTATATAACAATATATATAACTAAATATTTTTTTCTATACTACTTTATTTATAAAGACAGCTGTATGATAAAAAGTTTATCCTAACAGTTATTTTATTATTTTACGTAGTTTCAATTTTAAGAACTATTTTACCAATCCTTAAATATTTGTAAAAACAAGCGCTCACTGTATTTAGTCTAATTTACAAGTAATCTGCATCAATCATAAATGAGTTGTTGTTTGTAAAGTTAATATCTAACTCTGAAGTACATAACACATATGCCACTATTGAAAAATTTTCTAGATTTTGGACAAAATTCAGGTTTTCATTTCTTGTTTTTACTGGATGTCATTTTCCTACACATTACATATTTTCCAAAACTACAAACTCAATTCAGTGCCGAAAAAAGGAGTAGAAATAATGATTTTGGAGTATTACAGCTGCTACAACTATTCTAATATCTACAGAAGCTGATTTTGGCTGTTCAACAAAGAACAATGCTTAAACTACACTAACAGAAAACCAAGTTTCATTAACAAATAAGTTCTAAGACAAAATTTCAATTTTTGTGAATTTTTCTGACACATTTAAAGATGGATAGTAATTGAAACTTCACATAAGAATATTTTAAATTCTATCCACAGTGGAACATAAATATTAATTTATAAAATATTAGCAAAAATTACTATTATAAAAATCATGTAACTCTTTTACCTTAGTTTTCAAAGATTCATTATTTTGACCAGATGACTTGTTTAATTTTTTAGATTTTTTCTTCATTTTAGAAACATTTGCAGCTGCTGATAAAGAATTATCTGCAATATCTGTAATTAATCATTTACATAAGGTTTAAAAATCGTAAAAAATTTTTTAAAAGCAAATGAAAAGGAAAAGTTACATAATATATAAATTTATATATTGTGAAACTTTTACTACAACACACATTATCTTCATAATATCTTGCAATTAAAATAGATACTTATTTCATCAAAAACCTGAGTTGCTATTTAAATATTTAAAAATATTTTAATTCAAGTAATGATTTGATTACTAATGATTACTGATTTGACCAAATTGAGCTTAAAACTTGTAATTAATTAAAAATATTAATATAAAATATTAAATCTGAAATTGAAACATAAAAATTTAATTCTTTATTTTAAGATATTTTTTTACCAATATATATCAATTATATGTATAAATAAAACTAAATCCTTAATTTGAAATAAATATTAAAAAAATTAATAATTATTATAAAAGAAAATTCTTGCATTTAATAAATTTACAAAAACCATTATGAAACACTTGAATGTTTTGTGTTGCTCTACTTTTTTAATACACAATTTTAATTAATTAAAAACCTTAAAATTTTACCTTTGGAATAAATTTTCCCTAAATTGTAAAAAAACTTTAACCATTATTTTTTAAAAAAATTAAGACAATGCTAAACAATCTTCTAAAAGTTGCCAAAAATTTTAAATCAGAAAGATTAATAGCATATCATTGAAGTACCTGAAAGAAAATGCTTTTAGAAAGTCCAAGTTACAGTAGATAAAAGCTTAGAACTAGGATTCTGCAATATGATTATTGTCATTAAAATATTCATACAAAAATTGTATATAAAGAGTAAATATATTTAAATCAAATAATATTCACAGTGTTTCACAAAGCATAAGGTCAAGGGAAAAAAAAAAATCAATCCTAAGAAAATAAAAATTCTGACTTTCAACTCCCAAAAATATTCTAACGATTTATAATTTTCCAGGAAATTTATTTATGATTCCCTACTTTAACTATTTACAATATTTCAGATTTTCAATGTTTGTTAACAATTTATACAAGTACTTTTTTTTGATTATTTATTAACTTGTGAATCAAGTATCAATGATAACAATCAAAATAAAAATTATATCAATATTTTTATTTAAATTTCTGTGGAATACCTGTGGAATTTTGATAAAGCAATATATTAAAATAAAATTATTAGAATTTAAACATTTGACAATATCTTTTGAAGTACGAGATTTTTCTTCTATTTTACTTGAACTTTTTTCTTTTAATTTAAGATATTTAAATAGCAGTTTTGAAATAGTCCAAATTGTAATAGTGGAAAACAAAGCTTTTAAATACAGATTTGCTCATTTTTACCAAAGATTATTTTATAAACTCACGATTTTACACATTAGTGACTATTCTATAAAATGGTAATACATCTGGAATACTATAAACTAAAATTAATAAAACAACTTTCGCAAACTCCTATCATGCATCTTTGACTCACGTTTGTTCTTGTCACCTAATTTCTTTTTAATTTATGGTTGAGAAACTTGGATGACATCTTTATTGGAGAATTAAAAATCCTTCAAAGCACTGCTTAGTTGAAATTCCTTTTCTTGATAAAATATGCATGAAACATCTCCTGCTTACACTTCCCTAACTTATAACCCATAAGAACAAAATCAATAGCATTAAAAAGTACTTTCACAAAGAGCTAGAATTGGAACTAGAAAGGGCTTAGAATTTAGTTATGAAATTGACTTTCTATGTGCACTTGTCCATCTACGTTTGGAGAAATGATATAGTAGAAAAAATTATATCCGTATCATTCTGAAATGCAGGCTTTATTATAGAAATTTCTGTAGCTGAAGATAGTCAAGTTCATTTACTTGATGACTTGAATGAAGAGGAGTTACTCATTTATCGACACAGAAACTTACTGCACAAAATTTCATTTTAATATAATTTGAATAAAGATTCAAATGTGATGCATATGCAAATACAAGCAAGAAAAGCAAAAAATGATGTAATGTTCTGATTACCAGCATAACAAGTACATGGATGAGTAAGATATACTTTTTGCCTAAAAGCAACAATTATGAAAAAAAAGTTTATAAAATTAGTCTTGACACAGAAATATATTAGTTTGTCAGACCATAAAATTAAGGTAACAACTTTTATTTTGCATATATTTCTTATATAGTACATGTTAACTATTTTTTTTTTCAATAGAACTTTATTAACAAAGAGAGCAAACTGGTAAAAAAATAATCTTAAGGCCAAACACATAATTTTTCTATTTTACAAATTATTTTATCTCTACGAGTTTGATAAAACAATCATCTACTGTGACAAATGCAACACCCAAATTATGCCTTAATTTAAAGAAAGAACTAAAACATCAAGTTGGGACTTGGTATTCTTTCCTCACCTCTATGACACATTTCCATCATTTATGATTAAACGTCTCTCAAAATTTTAGAGCACATCATTTGCTACTAAGATAAAACATGCTACATGCCAGCATTCATTTTTTAAAATTTTAATCAAGTACTAGTATCACTGAAAGCCTGTACACCACTTTTCCTTTCCTACTAAAACAGAAATAAATAAATAAAAAAAAAAAAAAAAAAAAAACTAATTAGAAAAAATAATTTTAGCTTAAATTACTCCAAGCTTAGTAATTTTTAAATTTCTGACTAAGATTTGAGAAATTATCAAATTAAAAATAATTTTCCTCATTTTCAATGTTCCATATTCACACAAACATGAAAGTCAAAAAACATCAATATTTTTTAAAATAAAAAGATCACATTATAGCAATGACTTTTTTACATTTTTACCTTATATTTGATTTTCTCAAACATAACATTTGTTTTTCAGAATTTTTGACTTTACTGATTATGTAAAAATCCAGCTGCAGTTATTTTAGTTACTCTTAAGATCAACTTTCAAAGAAATGTTAAAAAAAAAAATAATATATATATAATTTTATTTTTTGATGGATATAATGCCAAATAAATATATATATATATATTTATTTGGCATTATATCCATCAAAACTCATAACAATAAAGACTAGTAGCAAGATTTTTAATTTTTGTTAGAAAAATGTTAATTTAAAATTAATAGCAGGCTTCTAAATTTTAAAGAATGATATTATTGTCAATTTAATTATGGTAGCTCAATGCAGCAGCTAAGATACTCAAATGAATCTCGTGCTAGTTTATTTTGACATTCTAAAATTACTTTTTGCATATAAAAGCCCATTCCATTTGGATTTACAATTTAAAGTGGATTCTAAAATATTATAAAATCCCATTGATATAGAAACAGACTCAATGAACTCTTGAAGTAAAAGACAGACTGCTAATGTTCAACAGGTAACTCAGTGCTCAAATTAGCCAAACATTAAACTGAAATTATTGAATGAATTTTAATATTATTATTAGTAAAGATTAGATATCTAAAGTTTGTCTTGAAAATAATAGCAGAACTTTGAAATTTATATTACTGTTGTAGAACAAAATTTTTTAAATTAAAACATGTACTTAAATTTTCAAAAGTCATATATGGTATGGAACAGTGGCAGCTCTGCTGAAAGAAATCAATAGACCAACACAGATGTATTCAATTCTTTGAAGCTCTATTTATATATATTCTTATTCTAATTTGGGTGCTACATACTCAATGTTCAGTAGCATTTATAATATATTAAATATATCTCATACATATAGGATTTTAGGAACAAATAATGTACAAGTAGAATCAAAAGCTTACTCTTTTTTCATCCCACATAGGAAGCTATATATATATAACAATCAAGCAACATTCAGTTACATACCATCTCAATAGAAACTTATTCAATATTTTCTATATCACTTTCTTATAGCACACAAGCCATAAGAGGAAAAAAATAAATATTCCAATAATTTATAAAATTTAACATATTACACAGGTAATTTCCATTATAAAATGTTGTAAAATATAATAATTGAGTTAAAAAACATTAAATATATTCTCACTTTATCACAT
>JAPDSC010153860.1:161704-225897 GCA_026290005.1 Latrodectus geometricus
TATATATATATATATATATATATATATATATATATAGTAATTATGATATTTTTGAGGATTTATAAAACTGGGCACTTCAAAACAATATTTGAACTTCAAAAATCTTTGATTAATTTTAAAGACCATTATCAAAGATTTTTTTTTAAATATTCAGTCAAAAAAGTAGAGATTGTTCACAAAAATATAAAATGTTTATCTCTAACATGAAACAGTTACATCACAGGGCACTTTTTAAATAGCTCTCTGGATGTAATCCTGTAAAATACTGTAGAAGTAAATGATGAATGAAGTCAATGATTCTCAAAGATTAGATTTGATTAGCCTGTTACTACATGGCTGTTTTTACAACCCTAAGGGCTAGTTCAACAGGTACTTAGTTTAAAATTGAATTCTAAATCATTACAAAATTCTGCACCCGAAGTAGGAACTAAACATATGAATTGTTGAACTGAAAAGCAGAGCTTTAAACATTAAGCTGTCAGCTCAACTCATCAAGATTAGAAGATTATTAAAATATAATGTAAAGAAAGATTTTTGGAGCATCTGATGTAATTGTTCCCAAATCAAACATAGCAGAAAAATCATAAACAAGCTTTTATATTAATTATATTTATCTAAATATATATATCAAGTATATTTTATGTATGACTAATATAAGAGTAAAGGTAGTTTTTTCTTTTACTTTCCAGTCCATGAATAGAATTTGTATGTTTTGAAACATACCAAGTATTTTGATATAATTCTAATTTGATAGAAAAAAAAAATTTAGTCATATTTACATTGACAACAACCAAAAGAGTAAAAATGTTATAGTTAAGTAAACAAAATCTGTTGCCTATATTTATTAACATATTTTGAAGACAATCTTTTACATTCAATTCTAATATTCATAATTTAAAAAATTAGATTTCAAATTACTAATGGCATCTATGCCAAAGACAGGAATTTAACCAGTTCCAAATTGATCAGATATTTAAATTTTGACAATAAGCAATTTGATGCAGAACTGTAAATACTGTTTGACATACTAAAAATACTATGAAAATGAAATACACTTATGAAATGTGCATTTCTACAATTATCTGGTTTTTTAGGCTGATACATCCAATATGGAATCTCATTTTCCATTCTGTAAAGCTTGCAATACTCACAAGTTCATATTTTGTATATTTCTTGAAATATTACTAATATTCATAAATTTAATATTTCATTTATTTTTTGCTTAGTATTTGGTAATTTTATAACAAATTTTTTAATTATACATTCAAAATTATTTATCTCCACAGAAAAACCCTTAAAATTGAAAATAAAAAATCAATGAAACTAAATTAAAAATTAAATGCAATGCAAACATAAAGTTTATTACATACCAGAAAAATTATCCATTTGTAAAATACCAAGAGAAGAATTTGCATCAGTGTCAACTGAATCTCTTGTCTGATCAAGTTTCAACTTTGAAGAGATGAAACTAGGGATATTGGTGACTTCATTCAAGGCTTGAACTGGTTCATCTTGTGATATATATGAATTCATAGCACTTTGTAAATTTTTAGAAACATTACTTGACCTATAAAAGTAAACATGTAGTTTAGTAAATTTGTTTTAACACACTGTATTAAGAATAAAAAGTAATAGTGTCTTGAACAATAATTAATCTAAAGATAAATCATTGTTTAAAGCTTAGATTAATTTAAAAGTTTCAATTAGATCAATTCAAATTCAAAGTTTAGAAATTTGTATTGTGCGATATTTAAAATTGTTTTTAAATAATCTTACTCTTTAAGCTGTATTTTTTTATTTGAAACATTTTTGCTTTATAAGTAAATTAAAGACATTACTTTAATCATAATGAAAGTAACTATTTCAAATATTTTATTTATCAAACACTTTTCACATAAATTAAAAATAATTAAATATCAATTAAAATGTCTGCAGGTATATGAAACATTTAAAAATTAAAGAATTCCAGATATTTTTCTATTAGATGCAAATGTTGCCAATAATGAACCAAACAAGAGCCAAGTCAACAAGCAAAGAAACTGCCGAAAAAGTCAATGGAATAAAAGTCGAAAGCATTTAATTATAAACAAGTATTAATATATACATAAATTGTAAACAAAATTCTTACCCATAAAGAATGTTTACAATTATTGGTTTATCCAGAATATGAAGTCTTCTAGAATTTAATCAAAGGGATCATTTACTCCTTATTTCTAGATAAATTCAAAGAGGTATGACTCCAAATAAAGGCAAGAAGTTCCCATCTGTTTTTTTCCCCTTTTCCCACTTAACTTTGCCTCAAAATGGTTTGATTTTCTAAGCGTTTACATCAGTGTCAGGAGCAACAAAATTGTAGCTGTGATCGACAGTTAAATGCTGTAGACCAGCTCCATTTTAATTGTGCAATAGTCCTTGCAGGAATCGAAAAAGAGGATTGATCTTTCTTCGATGTGATTTGCTAACACATCTAACAGTACTGGTAAAGAACAGTTTAGAACTTTTAACTATAAAGCATTCATCTGTTTTGAAGCAAATGGTAATTGTTCTTTCATTTTGCAAACAAGCTCTTGTCTATTAAAAAACATTTTTTGCTCACATGCCAGTAATACTTCTACTCAAACTTCTTTTAAGTAGTTATTCTAATCTACAAATGTACTATGATTTATATCCCATTTGACTAATGTCATCTCTTCCTTACAAACATAAGTCAATCTCAAAGATATTAGAAAACTCAATCAGGATGATTTGAACCACATACCATATTGACTGCTTTTCCTTGTGCAGCATGTTAAAAGATTTCACCGCTAACATGCTCCATCACAAAAATACAACTTCATTTCACGGTTCTAATTGTGTGTTGCAATTTTTGACAATATAACCTTCTCCTGAAAAAAAGCAACTGCATTTTCTTCAGTTTTGGTTAAATCTGAAATTTTCATTTTTTTTTAAACAAAAACTAAAATGGAAGAAAGGGAAAATATGCTTTGTTTATTTTAAATTAAGTCAGAATAGAACACATGAACCCAAACAAGAATTACCCTTATAGTTGTAAGAAATTTAGCAGAATTCTATATTTGGCGATTTTTGCTCGCACCTGGTTAATGGGAAAGTACCAAATTTCATAACTTTATCTTTTTATTTAGAAGTGGGGCTACATACTTTTATACAAAATTAATATAATTCTATAGATTTGCAAAGGTTTAAATTGAATAGATATTTGATTAATGTATTAACTAAAATGATTAAATATTTGATTTTATAATGAAATAAGAATTCTAGTGAATGTAAGCAAAATAAAAATGTTTTAGTTTCTTTTTCAAGTTTAAACTCTACTGATATTAGAGTTGCTGATATCTATTGTAATGAAACTTATGCATAATAATACTATCTAGAAACTACTTATAAAAGATATTTGTAAAAGGAAGTGCCCTTATTTATATGCTTATTCATTATATTTTAAAATGGCATAATCACTCATTTAAAATAAATTTTTTATAATGATACTTTTAACTCTTTAGAATTGCACTTTCCTATGATTATTTTATTTAATATGTTTATTTCTATAATTAAAAATTAACATTGTATTTTTATATATATAATCAGTGGCTTATGTGTTAAAATGTTTTGAATTTTGATGTGCATATCATGCACCGTCGCAAATAATCTGATAAAAAACATTTTTAATCAGAAAAGCATAGAATAAAATTTTGAAAAAATACTGTTTATGCTTCATAAAATAAATAACAGGGGGAGTCACAATATATCTGACCTATTTCAGCTGTAATCAGGTTTGTCCAATTATGTTCAAGAACAAATTTGGTTATTCAAAAAGATATTACAGTTGGAATTCTGTAATGTCATTTTGTATTTTGTCTTAATATGAGCTGTATCAACCTGAAAATATTCAAATTCCTACATTGTCATATGAAAAGAAAATATTTAGTCACACAGCAGATTTTAATTTAAAAGCTAGAGTAAAGGCAAATAAAGAATAACAACAAACGTGTTAAGGCAAAATAAAAAAACCCCCCATGAACAATACAAAATTTAGAAAATTAGTACACCAGTATGCAATATGAAAATAATCCATTTCTTTTATTCAATTATAAATTAAACAAATTTAATTTTTAAAATATGTCCACCTTCCTTTTAAATGTTATTAGAGACTAAAAATCTATAAATTTTACTATCTTATAAGAACTAATGACTTTTATCTCAGTTTATTGCACTTTGCATTACGGTGAATACAAGCTGATCTTTTTCATTTAATAAATGTTTTTTACTGTACAATTATATTTTCAATTTTATGCGATACCCACATTATCAACAGCCAATACATTTTTCATTATAACCGAAAAAATTTTCAGCGGATTCTACAATTTTTCTTTCACTTGCAAAAAAAAAAAAAAATCTTGTGGATCCATTGAGGATTATATACTGGAAAATATAGTGTAAAATTTAATTAATAATTTTCCTTCTTCAGAAAGTTGAAAATAGGCATAAATCACTTTTTTTTTTAATTTGAAAAATGACAGGTCAAAGTTCACTATAAAAAATTAGTAAATACATACTAATGTGGGAGAACCCCATACAGATTTTGATGTTGAACAATTATAAAATGAAGAGTCAACACATTAGTAAAGAAGATGCGGTAAAGGATTATAGCAGACAAGTAGTAATATATACAGAAAAATCAGAAAGAATAAAATATATATTGCCTTTCCTTCTAATTTTAACAAGATCAAGATATTAATTTTAATTACACTTTTACTGAAAATATTATTTGTATGATTTTGTTCATAAATGTTTCATTCAAATGAGCGTTTTCAAATGAATTGACAAATCCAAAATGAATGTCTTAAATAATTGACAAGATTAATCAGAGGAAAGGCTTAAATTGCAAAAGTAATATTCCCCTAACAATTTTCTTACTTCATATAGAATTTCATATTCATTTTTTTTATTATATAACCATCATAAGTAATCACACATGGCATCAATTGTTTTCCTTGATAACTACAGCATATGTGTAATAAAATATATTATTATTATATTTTTTGTTGCAGTTATAAGTAACTAAATACAGATACTAAGCAATAACAAGTATGCAAACTAAAATAAAATAGCTAATATTTGTATAAATGCTTCTTAGTAACACATTTCTTTGATACAAATCAATGCATTTCAATACATACCACAAAATATCAAAAATTTAACTGTAAAAAAACATTTTACATAAAAAAAATATAAAATTCGAATCTAAGATACACCAAAAGTAATTTTATATGCAATGAAAAAAACTAGAAAATAGTTTATTCATTCTTGAACAACATGGGGACATATAAAATCATTCCAGACATTTGATGGAAAAGAGCTTTGGAGCTGAATTAAACTTCTGTATTTCCCAGACACAAAGACAAAAAATTCTTGCACCCTCCCCAAACATTAGAATACTTTTTAAAAGTTTGTGCTCTCTTGTTCTGTAATAGGTTTTGTTTCACTTGAACAACACAATTTTGGAGAGAGATTGAACCTATTCTGTTGAGGATTGGTCACAGTTTAAGACACAAATGTCTATTGATTAAAGTAAAAAAGAAAAATCTGGTTGATAAAAAAATATTAAATAAGAAAAAAATTGCAATCAGAAAAAAAGGTGAAAATGCGCTTTAAGTCCCCTACTCTGCCAACTTGGCGAAAGTGTGCTGTGGGTCCCATACTTGGCGGGTTTTCAAAAACGCTGTTGCCATGACGATAATGGAATACGATTTTTAACTAATCAGCAACCAATGAAAATAACAGATTTTTCAAACTGAAACTAATTGACGACCAATGAAAATGCTAAAAGAAAAAACCAATTAATGAGCATGCGCGAAAAAACGCAAATTATTTCCTACGGAAGTTGCCATAAAGAGCTCATTGGGTATAAAAACGTCCGGTTTACCACGCTTGGTGCATTTATCGCCAAGTTGGCAGAGTAGGGGACCTAAAGCGCAGATTAACGGAAAAAAATAAAACTTTGACAATTTAAAAAAAAAAACTTAGAAAAAAATCTAGTAGTGAAATAATAACCTCCTATTTAAAAGTATTTAGAGAAGCAAAACTATAAAAAGCTTTGCTTGAAAAAAAATCACAGGAATGAGCATTCTTGTTGAAGTTAATGTCATTAAAAGAGAAATCCAACTGATTTGCTATAAAGCTGAAGATAAAAAATTTCAATGTTTTACATGATTAGTTTTAAACATATAAAGTAAGACAGGGCATAAGCTTTGGAAAATTATGTAGTGAAGTGCTATCAATAAAATGTTACTTTTAAGTATGAATCTTATTTGGCACATAATTCTTATAATGCATTCTAAATAATTTTTTTTAATAGTAATTTATAAAGAAAAAGCAATTTGATAAAAGAAAATAGATTTTAATAAGGCAATGCACTATTTTTCTATTTTATGAACTTTCTTTTTTACAAACTGTTTTACTGTTGTAATCTCTATGAATTTGTAAAAATGAGAGTCAACTGTATAATCTTGTTGTGTACAACTTTAGAATTAAGAAAAATATTAACTCGTTTCATAATGTAACAGTGACTTATACAACTAATTATGTAAAAAGAATGATATGAAATAAATACCTTTTAAACACTTTTGTTGCAGTAGATGTTTGTAAAGGAGATTTGGGAGTCTTTGAAATAGAGGTGTCATCTAAAAATCCTTCATAGTTTTCCATCTGAAGGAAAATATAAAACACTTAAGCATTTTCAGAAAATTATCACAACAAACGAAAGAACTTCACTTTTCAAATACTTATAAAATATTTTTACCTTATCAGTTATAGAATATATCCCAAATTAGCATTATTAATTATAGTAGTACGGTAATTTGCATGATTTATAGTTAAAATACATAAAAATTCTGTAACTTAATATCTATTAGAGAAATTTCCCGATGATAATTTTTTGTATGTTTACTAATTTGAGGGAAAAAATGCTTTATAATAAATTCTTTTAATATTCGCTTCTTCCAACTTTTATTTAAGCAACTTGAGAATACTTAAAACTGACTTCATGAAATTGAAAAAAATTGATTTAATAAACTTACCATTAAAAAATTCAAAACATAACAATTATTTAATAACTTATTTCAACACCGTCTTTCCATATAACAAGTACCAATTAATTGTACAGGGAATACATATACTAAAGTCTAATAAGAATTATAAATTAAATATGAATAAAAAGAAGTATTTAAAATCGAAATCCTGTTAAATATTTCCTTTGAATACAATGTTTTGAAACTTATAATTTGCGCCAACTGTGTTTCCAAAACGGATTTATAAATTTATTTCATTGATATGCGCCATCTGGTGTCTGAGAGAACTATGATTTAATCACAATTGCTTAAATTTGCATAGCAGACATGATTTAATTTATCAATTTTTCTGCAAGTATATATATAGCTTATTTCAAAATTATGAAGCAGTTGTTTAGATTTAGACACTCTTTTCTGCAGGAACAGACAAGTTATAGATCTTATTATAAAAATCTATTTTCAAAGAAAATGTCATATTTTAATCTGAAACAAATGGTTAAGCACTTTCACTTCGATCACTTTAAATTTGGTGGTCTTTTTCGAAAGTTGTTTACATTGTCTTGATAATCCTTATGCTTGTTGTGATTGTTTTTAGTATTAGGTGAAATGTGTGATTACTACTTGAATTATAAAGAAAAGCTGTTAGAGTGATATTTTATTGTGTGTTAAAATGAATCATCAGCTGGTTTAAAACTAAAATAAAGAGAAATAAAATACGAAACTAAAATTTTTATATTCGTGATTGTTTTCGAAAGATATAAACAGAGTTATACCTTCTGTATTTAGTTAACTATTAATTGATTTTTATGGAATAAATTTCAAGGTATTTTTAATGCTTAAAATGTATGTTCTACTTTTTAACAAGGCTCTATCCCAGTGCACGGTACGCTATTTTTATACAATTAATATAATTATACAATATACAATTAATATAATTATACAATATACAATTAATATAATTTTATACAATATTATATACAATTAATTATAATTGTATATATGCGTACCGTACAAGGAGCGTACCGTTCACTGGGATTTAACCTTTTCACAATATGAAATATTTTGCCACAGTTCATAAGAATATAAAAAATTTTTTTTATAAAATTATATCTTCCAGTAATAACATGAAGCTATAAAAATTAAGAGCAAGTTTTCGTTTTATAAAAGATTGATTTGTAAAATTTATTTTTTGCAATAAGTGTGATTAACATTTGTAAAAAATTTAAATATGCATGAAATTACCTTTTTATCTTATTTTTTTAGAGGTAAAAATTATAAGCTCTTTGTGTTTGCTGGAATAACTTGAGATCCATGTTAATAATTTATAACATGACAATGAAAAAGGTTAATTTTCAGTTATTACATTGAAAATAATATTACAAAGTAAATATTGACCAGAAGACTTATTAATTACAAACTATTATAAAGAAAATATCTTAATCCTACTTATATTAATGGAGACTTACTATTGATAATCTCAAAATAAATGGAAGTTTTATTTCTCATTTGGGGGAAAATATAATTTCTCCTAAATGTTGATAGAAATATTCCTATGGAATTAATTATTTAAGGAATAAATTCCTGGGTACTTTTACTACTTCTTTTTTTTACATGATTTAAAACTTTAGAGCAGATTTTCATTTCTTAAGGTTTTGAAGAAAAAAATTGTTAGAATAAATAGTCAAAAAATTGTGATTAATATTTCTGAGGAATTTAAATGTGTATGGAATTATTACCCTTTTGTTTCCCTTATTCTTTTCACATATGAAGTTGTTAAATTCTTTGTTCTACAAAAATTCACTTGAAAAATGTATTCCATTATCTATAATGTAATTAAGGAATTGTGGTAATTAACAGTTGATATAATGAAAATTATATAAATATCAACTATTAGACTTATTAATAATTTAAGAATTGGGCTTAGATTTATTGTATGGTCAATATTGGCATGAGTTTCCCATATTTGGCGATAAATAACATTTTATGGCAACCCAACCCGTTCTAAACAATCACATATGAGGGATTCTGACCAATTCAAACCTCGCTTGTGCAAAGTGGCGAGATTTTTGGCGACTTTTTGAAAATAGTGCAAGAGTGACCGTACAGTAAATCTTAGCCAAGAATTAAAGTTTCACAATCTTGCTTTTATTAAAAGAAACTTATCCTTCATTCATTTTGAGATCAATAGTACCACATTTGGTAAAAAAAAAAAAATGTTACTGTTTCTCTATTGACAGAAATATTTCTATGGAATTAATTATATATAATGACGTGTATTTTAAATTTCTGGCAAATAAAAGGAAAATTGATTCTTATATAATTTTTTATAAACATAATTTGTGGTACTTACATATTATGACAACTACCTAGATATATCACCAAAACTGGTGATTAGGAAAAAACAATATGATGACTACCAAAAAAAATCCAGTCACTAACATAAGTTATAGAGGGTGCTAAAATAAAATAAAAATTTTCATTGACAAGTCTAACATAATTTAAATTATGTTAGTCTCATCAATGAAAATTTTTATTGCAATATAGCTGTCATAGTGTGTAAGTACCTAATTTGTTTAATCTCACTAAATAGTAAATATTTTCATTTTTCTAGAAATCTAAAAAATGCTTATGCTTTAATTGCTTTTGTTTAAATGTTTTTTTTTATCATGGAACACAAATAATTTTTAAAATATTAGAATTCACTTTAACTTATAAAAACACCAAATGCATGTTTTAAAACAATAATTTTAGAACTGGAAAAAAATGAATTATTGCTAGTTTTTAATTATTAACAATTTCTTATATATAAATTATTCTTACTGTTAAATAACTTTCAAAGAGTACTTTAGAAATATTTTGAAATTCAATTTGAAGAAATATTATAAAAATGTTTAAGAAGATAAATTTATCTTGCAAGTGATAATCCAGTTCTGAATCTAACTTTTATGAATCATTTTGTAATTACTTAGTATAGTTTTAAAGTTTTAAGTTTAATGATTAAATTTTATATGCCTATCTGAATGTTTTATGTATGACTTTTCACAATATTAATATTTTCATGCATAGTGTAATAAATGATTAAAAAAAATTGCTAAGCCCAATTTATTTTAAAAATAATTTTTAGTGTTATAAATGTAAGCAATTATCAATTTTAATGGTAAAATCTAAATTCATCAAATTTAATATCAAGTTTAAGGATTTATATAAATTACTTGTTTTTTAATAATTAATAAATTATGTGTTCTTGTTTAAATTTATATTTTTCTTAATTGTAGTAAAGTATCTGCTTTTGCAACATTCTTGCAATCTTTCAGATTACTGTTTTGTTGTGAAAAACCTTAAAACATCTTTTTTTTTACATATAAATTATACTTTTTAAAGTTGATTCAAAAGTTTATAAGTCAAAGTACTAATGGTATTATATATTGAGCTATAAAATTTTTATTTTCAGAAATATGTTTTTTACAGTTAAGACCAATAGTTAAGTTTTAAACTTACAGTTATGGAATCTAAATAATTAAGTTTTTATTAATGATAAAAATAGTCATTTGTTTTATTTCAAAAATAGATAAATAACCAAAGAAATTTTATAATAATTTACTTATTAATTTAGTTTTAGATTTTTTTAGAAAATGTCTAAAAGCACAGTAAAATTTAAAAAAGGACCATGGATTCCTCCTCCTGGTAGAAGTAAAAAAGCAGATAAAAGTCCTCTTAAACTAACTGTAAGTTACTCATTGACTATTAATTCACTTATTACATTAACATTTTTTAAGTTAAAATGTTCAGTTAGATTTTTATTAAATCTGAAAGAAAACAAATATTTTTTGTTCTTTTAAGTTAAGTCTTAGTTTAATTGATTATGTACTAATAAATCTTTAATAAAATTTAAAACATTTGCTAAACAGTATTTATTATCAATATTAATAAAAATTATTTGATTCGATCTTAAACGATAATATATTGCTATAATATATCATCAATTTTTCTGTCATTTGTCATTACTAATTATTGAATTTGTTTTAAATGTATATAATGATTATATATTCATTATATAATTGATTTATAAGTGAAAAAATATTGCAAAATAATTTTTTATGTATCAAATGATAAATATCAGGAAATTTTTTATAATTACTGTATATAATATTACAATACAAATTCTTTAGTAACATATTAGTATACCCCTATAAGTATGCTGCAAACTGCAATATATTGTCAAGAATTTCATTGATAAAGTATTTTGAAGTTATTATGTTTCAAGGTAAATTAGTTTTAATTAGTGATTTACAAGAAGTTTCTGACTTTGCTTAAGATAATTTTATTTTTGCTGTAAATTTTTAATTATTTTCTTTGTTAAATATTTTCATTTCAATTTGAAATACTTCCTTACATCAATTTAGTATATCACATACATTATTATTATGCATTAATAATATTTACATGAATATCAGGTCTGTCCATAAGTTCATGCACATTAAGAATATGTAGGGAGTTCACTATAATGCATTTATTAAAACAATACAATTCTGAACCTGTTGAAACTTGTTATTGTTTGACTAACATATTATTCAGTTTATCACCAACTTTCATAAATATTGAACAAATTTAGTACCCATAGAAGATGAATATATATAATCAGTACAAACATGCTGTGTTACATTTTTTATTTTCGTGTAGTGTACCTGCAAGATCTGCAGTGATAAAAATGAATAGTGTACTTAGGGAACACACTATTTGTGTAAGGATTGCCCAGAAATAGTTTAAAAAATTTAAAGTTGTAAAAAGCAGCATTGATGATGAACCCCATTCAAGATGTCCTGTAAGTTTTAATGATGACATTCTTTGAAATCTTGGGGAGTCAGAGCCTCAATTAACAGTGGATCAGATCGCAGAAAGGATGAATTTATCTCATGGTACAGTCTTTTGTAATATAAAGAAGAATGGGAAAGTATCCAAGATTGTAAAGTGAGTATCATATGAGTTTTCCAAAGCCAATAGCAAATAAACATCTGCACTTCCCTTTTATCACGCTTCCAAAGAGAGTCACTTTTAGATTGTTTGGTAACAGGTGACAAAAATGGATTATTTATCATTACAAGATAAAAAATGTGGACAGATAGAGATTAACAGCCATTCTAACAGCAAAGTTGTCTTTAATTCCCAAAAAGATTCTTTTGAGTTTTTGGTAGGATGTGTGTGGTATAATTTATTTTGAGCTATTATAACTAAATCAAACATTAAATCAAAAGTTTATAGTGAACAACTTTGTCGTCTGAACTAAGAATTAATAAAAAAATGCCCATGATTGGTGAATGTCAAAAAAGCATTGTTGCATCATGATAATGCTAGACTGCATATGGCTTGAACAATGCTGCAAAAAATTAGAGAATTTCAATTGGAGCTTTTGCCAAATCCTGCTTGCTCCCCAGATATTGCTGCAAGTGATTTTCACTTATTTTGTACCTCACAAAATTTTTTACTGGGAAAAAAATTAAATTCTCAATGATCTATCTAGTTTTTATGCTTCAAAACCAGAGTCTTTCTACATCTATGACATCAAAAAGCTGCGTGTAAGATGGCAAAACACTGTAAATAGTGCAGGAAAATATATAATTGATTAAAATGTTAAATTATGTTTTTTATATATAAAAATTTACCAAAAAATGAGCACAAATTTATGGACTGATCTGATAAAATGATTTATGAAAAAATTTGTTTGTATAAAAGTTTGCTTAAAGTGAAAGCTTAAATTATTTGTGTATTCTTATAAAAATAAAATAGACATTGATTTTTTTCAGCAAGAAAATATTTCAAATCTGCCAAATACTTCCCATTCTACAAAACTGTTGGAAGATAGAGATTTGGAAATTGTATCTTTTTGTTCTAGTGCATCATCCAAAGAAAATTGTGGAGAATACAATGTTTCTTTGCTTAATATCAAGCAGAAGCATCGAGTATTAAACTTATATTTTATGTCATTAAGGCCACATCAATTTATTATATCACATATATTGTTATTTAATAATATTTATAAAAATAAAATGTCATATGAAAAAATTTATTTCTATAAAAATTTGCTTAAAGTGAAAAATTGTCCATATATTCTTATAACAATAAAATAGACATTGATTTTTTTCAGCAAGAAAATATTTCAAATCTGCCAAATACTTCCCATTCTACAAAACTGTTGGAAGATAGAGATTTGGAAATTGTATCTTTTTGTTCTAGTGCTTCATCCAAGGAAAATTCTGGAGAATTCAATGTTTATTTAATTAATATTAAACAGGAGCATCGAGTATTAAACTTATATTTTATGTCATTAAGGCCAATTTCACTTTTTCTTAACAGGTAATTTAATATTTTAAACCGTATCATTTTTAAAAAGAATCTTGATTTATTTAGTTGTTACAAAGGTTTTGGTTCAGTAATATTTTTTTGCATATAACTTGCAAATTTATCAAATCTTAGTTACTGAATTTAAGCTGGAATTTTCTTTGGTATTTAACAATTATTTAAAAAATGCTATTAAATTTTTCTTAATGAATTTGATAAATATTTAAGTTGTGCTCGAAATTCAATTAATTGCTTAATTTATAATATATAAGGAATATAATAATTAAAGTAGATGCTCATTTTTATGAACATCAATGTTTTTATGAACAAGTGGCTGGTACTAAACAAAGTCCATGAACCCAATGATAATTTTAGTTCTCAATTTATGAATTAAATTTTCAAAAATCTTTTTTATGAACATGCATTTTTTGCTTGTGTTTATTTTTTATCATCTAAATTGTTTATTCCTTTTGGTTTTTAGGGTTGAACAACTTAGTTCTACATTATTTTCTGAAAATCCTGAATCCTTTGTAATGTGTAACTGCAACATTAAGTATTAATTAATAAGTATAATGAATAAAAAGTAGCTTCGATTATAAAATCAAAATTGAAGAGAAATATTTTTTATAAAGCCTAGTGTGATTTGTGTCAGTAGAGTTTGAGCTATTAATAAGTGTAAGCTTCAAATACATACACCCCAGATTTTTTTGATGCAATCCATGTGGAATTTCTTTTGCCTAATTTTACCTCCAATTTTGAAAGCTTTTGAATGTAATCAATAACTTAAAATATTGCAAGACACTTTTAAAAGGGGTATCTTGGAATTGGCTTTATAAAATTGACATTCTAGACGCAATGCTCTTATGGATGTATGCTTTTAATGTTGTTGCAGAAAAATGATATCTAAATCATTTTGACCAGAATGCTTCATTATATAAACCACTGTAACTGAGAAAGGACAAAAAATTTATTATGAATTTAATAAAGATTCCTTACTTATATATGAACTTTGACAAAGAAACCTACTACTCTCTAAATTTTCACTTCAGAACTTTTTGAGCCGACATGATAGCCCAGTTGTTAGTGTCTTGCCTTTGGTTGAACAGTTCACAGGTTTAAATCTTGGATTGATGTTTGGGTGTTTATGTTTATAATCCACTTTAAACTGTAGGCCTTGATCTAATCAGCCCTTGAGTACAAAAAATGGCTGCTAAGTGACAAATAAACCAAAGACTAATCAGAACTTTTTGAATTTAGATTCAGATATAATTTATTTGTAAGGGCTTTTAGATGATTAAATGATTGAGAACAAAATAAATGAGAATGAAAAGAAATAAATGTCATAGATGAAAGAAAATATTTTACATATCATACTAAATAATATTTTCTAATGATACTTAACTTATAAAGAGAGAGCAGTATGGTTAAAAAAATAGTCTTAAGATATAATAGTTTAATTATTTTTTCCATTTTATTTCTTGATTTTAAGAATTCTTTCACCAGTCCCTACATGTTCATAGAAATAAGCATGTACTGTTATTTTTGCAATGCATGTAAATTATTGCTATGAAAAAAATTCAAAAACTAAATTTTGTTGAAACAATCAATTAATTTTTATAATAACTAATTTATTTGAACCTGAAAATTTTTGTTATTGTAAAGTGTTCGTTAAAAAAAAAAAAGTATCTTTTAATTTTTGCATTTTTGGAAAATTTTTATTTTATTATTTTAAAATAATTTTAGTGAAAGAATAGTTTTTTATTTATTAACATGGTAACATATTATTCTTCATGCAGATATTTTTGTAATACAAATATTCAAGATATATCCCTCAAAAATCTTCTGACTAAAGTTGAAAAGGAACTCAATAATTTACTTGGCTTATTTGATGATTTGGAATATTCCATATCTTTGTTTGAAAATGTAAGTTACAAATTATATTTTATTAAATTACTCATATTAGAAATTTAAACATTTATGTAGATTTTTATATTTATAATCTTAGCATGAAGAAGACAAAGAAAAATAGAACTAAAGCAGATATTTATCTATCTTGTTTTGTTTTTTTTATGTGTGTTTCTTATATGTAATTTTTAATTTATAGTAAAAAAAAATTTTAAATTGATTTTTATTAAAGTAAAAACGTTATTATGTAAAAAAATTTTGAAATAACCCATAATATTATTTCAAAATATTCACTTTTGAATGAGAAATTATTGAAAAACTTTAAAAAACAATGTGTTTAGTTAAAATTGATGCTAGTTTAAAATATTATTAGTATTTATGGTATTTTTGTTATTAAAAAAGTGGGGTTTTTAAATTATCTTTAAATGTTAATCAGGAAATTAGTATTTTTTTCAAGTTTAAAAAAACTTAGCACAGTAATTTTGAAGCATCTCATTTGCTTTACCAAGATAATAATTACTAAGGGGACAAAAATTATGTTTAATCCATTTTTTGTTTTTTAAAAATGTTAATTTTCTTTTAGTAATTTGAAAAAAATAAATACATTTAAATTGAATTTATAGTAAAATAAGTGTATTTATATTTATCACAATCCTTTTTCAACTTGATTGTTCATATCAAATTGAATCTCTACATTTTTTTTTTTTACAAAAATGAAATACTCTAATTTTTTTTTTATCCTTTAAATAATGCTCTCTCTCTCTCTCTCTCTTTTCTTCTTTATTTTTCTTTTTAAAGAAAAGGTTATTAAAATTTATAAAAGTAGTAATTGAATGTGTGTATTTTAGATTAACTGAAATTTTGTTATGAATTCAACTGAGTAAACTGGATTTCTTTTTCCTAAATAGACATCTATTGAAGACAAAAACAATGAGCAATTCCAAAATATTGTAAAATTAAAAGAAAATTTGCTGTTGAAACTCTTAGAATGCTACACAGATATTCTTACTGTCTTTCAAGTTGCGGTTGAAGAACAAAGTGGTCATGACACAAAACAGTTTACAAAAGAACGAGATTCTTTTGTTAAACAATTAGAAGTTTGTAAACTAATAATTTTATTTCATATTTTTTATTTACTAATTTTTTAAAAATATGGTGTCATATAATATAAAAGAAATGTACAGTATGATTAAAAATATAATTAAATTGTATTGAAAAAACATCGGATTAGATCTTATTTCGATATACCCCATTGTGTACAAAGTGCAAGAAACTGAGATGAAAGCACCTAATCAATCAAAAACGATAATTCTGAGATTCTAGTTAAGCATCGGTTTTTAGTTATTAATAACTTTTAGTACAAGGTTACACATATTTTAAAAATAAAATATATTTTACTTACATTTTAATGGAGGAAATAGATTATTTTTGAACCTCACATTGGATTATTTTCTTTTGTATTACACTTATTATTTTCTTCTTTCATTAACACGTTTGTTGCCATTTATTATTTTCCTTCGCTTTTTGCTTTTCATTTAAAATCTGCTGTGTAACTTATATGATTTCGCTTCCAAATGAGGATATACGAAATTAAATATTTTTAGAAGGAAACCATTTAGGTCAAGGCAAATGCTAAATGACAAAAGATAATAGTAACTGTAAAGGAATCAAATTTGTCCTTGTACACAATTGGACAGGACTGATTATAGCTAAAATAAGTTAACCAAATCATGCCTCCATCTGTTATTTAATTTATAAAACATAAACAGCATTTCTTTCAAAATTTTATTGTAAGCTTTTCTCATGGAGAATATATTTTATAAGGTTAACCACAAGTGGTGTATAAAATGCACAAAAAAATTTGAAACTTTTTTTTTTTAACTTATAATCCATTTATTATGTACAGAAAAACATGATAATTAATTTTTGTATCTTGAAGAAATAGCTTAGCTTTAGCACTTTGATATTAAAAAAATATTTGACTATTATTAACTCAAGAATTTCTAAAAGTTTTAAAAAATATAAAATTATCCTAACTTTTGTTTTATTTAAAAATTTTATTTCAAAAATTAAAACTATACCACAATCTGATATTAGTTACTAAGACATTGTATATTATACCAATTTTTAAATTAAGAGGAGTTTTATAAAATCATTCTTCCATTTCACTGTTGATGAAATTATTAATCTGATCAGCAAAGAATTAGTTTCATTTAAATAAAATGAATTGTGAAAATTGAATTATATTATTTCACGTAATTTTAATTTATAGGCATATGAAAAGAAATTTCACATTCAAGCATCATCAATAAAAGATTTAGAGAGGAGACTGTCCATTTTACAGGTTAGTTAATGATGGCATTATATATGTACAAACACCATCTGCAGTTACAAATTATTTAAATATCAGTATTAAAGTCTGGTTCATAAAACAAAAATTAATCTTATAGAAGTCAGCCTTTATCATTTATAATTGGTTTAATAAAACTTTTTATCAAACATTATTGCTGCATAAGACGTGTAACAAAATTAGAATTTCTCTTGGTGTATATAAGTATGTAAAGATGTAATGCTATCATAACAGTCACAATTGCTTTCCATTTTTAAAATATCTCTGTCCCTGTTTTATTTTCCCTTATTTATTTTAGACTTTTATGTATTTTAAATTAATCTCTAAATTCCAACATCCTTCTAAGATTTTTTTTTTTTTTTTAAATCTTTTATTTCAATTTTTTATTTGAAGTTTATTGTTTTGACAAAAAGTTATTTTTATGTCTTCACTAAAAAAATATTTTTCTAGTTGGTATTTAACCTTTATTTACTTAAAATATTTTAGACGTTTATCAATGTTATTATTTTTATATAAAATTTTTAAATGCTAAATTTTCATTTAGGAAAAATATTCAACCATTGAGAGTTACAATTCAACACTTGAAGAAACAAAAGTAGAACTGCAAAAAATAGTCCATTTGAAAGATATCCAAATAAAAAATTTAACTTCTGAAATAAATGTAAGCTATCATGTATAATTTATTTTATTTATTGGTTTTTTACTACAATAAATTTTAAAACATTATTTATTAAAAAAAATTTAACTTTTTCATTTATATTATAATTATTTTCTCTTTGTTTATCAATTTTCAGCAAGCTCCTCTGAAAAATGATAATGAAAAATTGATTGAGATTATTGAAGAACTTAAAAGTAAAAGCCAAGCTGAGAAAACAGCTTTAAAGAAAGCTTTGAAGTAAGTTCAAGTAAAATTACATTATTAAGAGTTTGAATTGATTTTTATCATTTTTTTCTTTTTTTATACATAATATAGAAAGTTCTTACAGAAACATTGCTAATATAAGTTTTTCTCTAATGGAAAAAAATTAAATGAATTTAGTATATTATAGGATTAATGTTTACTATATATTTAGTTAAATTTATAGAAATTGTCTTAAAAATATGCTTATTTATGAATAGGATTTTGTTTGAATTTCATTTAAGTAAAAATCAAAATTGAAATATTTATATAGGATTAATAAAATTATTCCGAAACTAATGCATTTATCAAAAATCTGTTTATATATATATATTTCTGGTGTTGAAATTTTATACTTATAGTTTTGAAACTTTTGCTATTTTGTAAGCTTAATATTTTTAAGCATAGATTTTTCAATAGATCTTTAAATATTTAGCTTTTAATTCTCATTTATTTTTTCAAATTAGTGCTTGATTCAATGGAGAAATTTTTTAATAATAAAATTAATTTGGAATATTTTTCACTAATCATTAACCTACAAAAATTTTCAGATACTTTCAAAACTATTGTTTTTTATTAAAAAAATTTTTAAAATAAAATTAAAAACTTTTATTTTCCTTTCACATAATTTAAAAGTTAAATAATAATGACATTATTCTAAGATTTACAGATATTTTAAAATTAATTTCAATGTCTCATTTCTATTTTCTCTTAATAATTTTATTTCTGTTTCAGAAACCAACATGCACTTTTTCCTTTTTTAAAATAAAATTTTATTTTTGAACTTGGATTTTGTAATAGCT
The DNA here is from genome assembly GCA_026290005.1 of Latrodectus geometricus. Lineage (NCBI taxonomy): Eukaryota > Metazoa > Arthropoda > Arachnida > Araneae > Theridiidae > Latrodectus > Latrodectus geometricus. The sequence continues at coordinate 181,082 of JAPDSC010153860.1, forward strand.
CAGGACCACTTTGAACTTAGGCTTCAGTTTAATTAACCTTCATGAGCAAAATTTTTTTATTGAGTTGAAACAAATTGTATTACACCCATATTTTTATTTTATAATACTTTTATTCAACTCATGAATGGATAATCTTGAATAATTTTTAAATAAAGAAAGATTAGGTAATTCAGTTTTTTTTAATTGTTGTGCATTAAAATTGCATTTGGTTCTGAAGACTATCTAAATCTCGTGTACTAACTCAATATAAGCTTTATTTCTGTATTTTCCTTATGTATAAAATTATCACCTTTTCTAATAAAGGCAACCAAATCAGACATGCTTTAGAAATTCAGTTTGCTTCTTTATACAAATAATTATATAATTACAATGCAAATCTTTAATTCAGTTAGTATATTTAGATTTAGGGCATGGAATTTGCATACAAGAACCTGTGTATTTTTTCACATTTGTTTTTATCAAATATTTTTCCTTGGCTTTTAAGTTTATTTTTCTTTTAAGTAGAAATACTGAGAGCAATACAGTTGCTAAAAAATTACAAAAAGGGATAAATGGTTTTTGCTTAAAAGTTTTCTCTTTCTTTTTCTCGAACAAAAAGAACTAAAATAAAATTATCACAGTTATATATATATATATATATAGGTCTATCAAAATTAAGATTATCATTGTTAATATCTGTCATTTAATTTTATAGTAAATGGAAATTGTATGTCTTGTTATACCTTTTGGGTATAACAAGAGATGAATATATACCTTCTGGGTATATATTCATCCTCTTATTTATTTTTTCCCCATTTCACCTTATATGTATATATAATTTTAATGTTTGTTAAAAAAGAATAGTTTTCCAGTCTAAGTGTGGATTCTTGTTTATATATATGTGAATTAAGTCATATATAATCAGAAATTGTTTTTATGATATTTAAAAAAAAAAATTTTATAAATTTCTGTTGCTTGTGCCTTTTAAATTTATTTAATTGTCTTTACTATTAAGATGCTAATTAAAATTTTAATATGATTATAATGATTATGCACTGGTGACATTTATTGATGTTTCCTATATAATTTATTGTATTATATTTTTTAAGAGTTCATGTAAGAAATCATTTAAAATTTTAACAAAATTAACTGGTTAATCAATTTTCATCAGCAATTTTTTTAAGTATGTAATTTATTTACTAGTACATTGTATTTCATTCTTTTTTATTTGATCAAGATTTTTATCTAAAAAAATTTTAAACTTATGGAAAATCATACATTATATTATGAAACTAAAAAAAACCATTAGTTACTGTCAATTTAACTCATTTGAGATATTTAATAAAATTTTTGCAGTAAATATTTTAAATTAATTATGAAAGGTACTTCCAATATTTTTGTTTTGAATATGCTTAAAAAAATGCTTTCATGTAATGAATTATTTAAAATATTTCAAATATATTTTGTAAGCTTTTTTACCACATTTTTCAGAGTTTTAAAGTTAAAAATTCAAGAAAAAGATCAATTGCTTAAGAAATATGAAGAAGATATTAAAGAAAAAGTAAGAATTTTCCGTGATGTGACCTATTTTTTACTTTATTTCATTTACTTTAATATTTAAAATTTGTTTTTATAAATTCTTTCAATTTTGTTATATAAATATATATGTTTCTTATAACAATGATTTTTTTTTTACTTCTGTTCAAATTTTATTATGAAAATAAAACCTTAAAATTAATTTTCCAATAATAATTAAATTTAATAGTTTCAATCTTTAGCTACAGTTTTGCAATATAATGTGATATCTTACTGAACAGTTTCATAATACAGTATATGCTCATTTCCATGACTTCTAATTTACAAGTACTCATGTTTTTATGAACTAGTGGCTAGTCCCTATCCTGATAATTTTCGACTTTCATTTATAGCTAAAATTTTGAAAAATCTCTTTTTTCTTTTGTTTTTTCTGACAAATAGTTTTTTTCTCCATTTTTTATATTTATAAACTGGGGTATTTTTAAATTTTTTATTTGTTTTTTTATGTGATGTCTGAACACTTGATTTATTCTTGAACAAAAAAGTGACACGAGCAGGCATTTCAGATGTTGTGGAAACAATAACCAAATACACATAGATAACAGACATTTGACAGGAAAGAACTGTGATGGTGAATTCGACTCTTATCTTCGCCATATGTTACAACAAAGAAAGGGTTAAACTCCAACTTGCTGCCTAAAATTTCTTTCAAGGATTTTTTTAATTATAGACTGACATGTTATTTGTACTGTAGAAATATAGGATGATGAAAGTATTGAGAAAATAAGGAATAAAAATGAAAAATAGTTTTATGATAACAAACAAAAAAATGATGTAATGCTAAGACCATCTGCTAAACAAGAAGATAAATAGCTAATAAGACTAAAGTACTTTTTTGAAGAAAAAACAGCAAAATGCTTTTACACATTAAAAAATAGGGAAAATCTATTTTAAAAGAATGTAGTTTTAAAATAGAAAAAGATAATAACCACTTAATTGGTGATTTTCATCAATAAAGTAAAAGTAAGTATTATTTCTAACTATGAATCTTATTTTTCATGTATTTTTTAAAGTGCACTCTAAATAATATTTTCTAATATATTTTATTTAAAAAGGAAAAATAGTTTGGTAAAAAAAAAACAAGTCCTTATAATCTAATACATTGTTTATCTATTTTGCAATTTGTTTTATCATTTTCTACAAATTTGTAAAAACGAGTATCTACTGTTTATCATTAATTATATGAAATTTAATGTGTCTTGTGTAACACCAAATATTTGAGGAAATATCTTTGCCTGAATAATATTCATCAAAATTACTTTGCATTTATTCAAATATTTATTCTAAAGAATTTGAATATGAACTGATTCTGAAACTAATTTTCAAATGTTTATGCATCCTTTTATAAAATATTTTGCTTTTATATATATAAATTTCAATTTTTAATAAATAAATGAATTGGATTTTCTTATTTTGTAGACTAAAATGCTTTTTGAATTAGCTGATCAGAGAGATAAATTAAAAATTCAAATGACTGTTACTAGTAATCAAGCCATTGAAGCTAAGTATCAAATCGAAGAAATAAAAAGGTTTATACTTTATATATATATATATGTATTAGAATATTGCATTTTTAAATATTTGTTACTTGTAAAAGAAAACACATTTATACACATAAATATCATTGCTTTACAATTTTTACTTATTTAAATTATTTAATGTTTAATTCCATTTGCTGGCCATTAAAATTGCTATATCAAGAAGGTAACATATTATACCTGGGAAATTTACATATCAGGTAGAAAATACTGTGGTTTGCAATTGATTAACTTTTCAAACCATTTATGTAAAATATGCTGCAATGGTGACACCTGCAATATTTTAAATGAAAAAATTGTGTCTTATATTTATCATAAATATTGCGTTTGATCACAATCACCAGTTGAAAAGCTTTTTGGATACCTTATGTTAAAGGGAGAAATGTTTTCACCGGGTTTTTACTTTGATGATGGTTGAATTGTATCCATCAAGATTGGTTATGTTGCTTTCATTGGTCAAGCTCCCATTTCTTCCTGAAAAGTATGTGATCGATGTATTTAGGATCATATAGAATGCTGCATTAAATTGTCGCTAATAACCAAAACTATGGAGATATTAACAGCATTACATTAAGAGATCATATATATTCGTTAAGAAATAAAATCGTCTGCAATAAAATTTCAGTGACATTTTCAACGACATGGACTATTAGTTCATTGATCATGTCTCTGGCTATCTTTGACTCTATCACTGACAAGAGTTAGTTTTTTGTAATCAACAACAAACTTGAAAACTGAGATTTGAGAATGATAATTTGTTTTCAGAAGAATTCTGTTCTATCTGTAGTATCATGACATAACACCAGTATTCAATGTTCATAAATGTGGCAGAATCATTTGGAATGAACATTCTCGCTGTACATTTGACATCGTTATATTAACTCATCACTTAGAATGATGGCATAAAATTCATTTGGTAAATGTCTCACTCGTCTTCTTTTTTCACATGGGTATCACTTTTAACAGTGGCTATAAAATTTCTGTTGTGCTGAAGCTCATAACTCTACCTATTCAGGCCTTGCAAAATGCTGTATTTATGCTCAACAACAGATCAGTATCATAGTTGATATAGAAAATGTAGGGTTGCTGCTTAGTTAGAATATTTTCCAAATTTCTCTTCAATCTCCGGCCAGTGGTTGCCAATTTACTGGCTAGTTACTATGCATCAGTTTACACAGTCAATGAACTGTGACATCATTTTGAAACTGTATTGGCAGGTATACTTATACATGCCATCTAAACTCTGACTCAGTGCTGTTATTACAGCTAGAAATGGTTTTTCCTGGGTACAGATTTCTCAAGATTTATTATTCTAAATTTCCCAAAATTTTAATCACTTGTTATTTCCAGTGTAATGTATTGTTCAATAAGTCTAATTTTTTAACTTACATCTTTTCCTAGTTTGGCAATTTTAATGGTGAGTTCTCCCCCCCCCCCCATGTTCTTTTGTATCAAATCAGTTTAAATATATAAATTAAAATCCAATAATTTTAAATTTCTATTTATTACAAATTTAGAATCTATTATATTTTTTTCATTGTGAAATTTAAAACAAATATATTGGTAACTTTTAAAATCCATGCATCATGATTTTTAAAGTGCAGTTTGTGATAAAATTTTGCATAAAGTTTCACTTTTACTATGTTTACTAAAAATTAAACAATTGTTCTATTATAAAATATTTGAAAATTGTATGGTACACAAAATTAAATTATTTTTCCTTTAATTACTGTAATCTTATATTTACTTACACTATTGCAATTTTTATTTTAAGAATATTTTGAATTTATTACACATTTTAAAACTACAAATAAAAAGATTACTCAGAAATAAAATGAAAGTTATTATTGAGTTAAAAGTAATGAACAATATAAAAACAAAAAAATATTTTAATTTCCAATAAAAAAAGAACAAGCAATAAGTTTATTAAATTAAATAAGAAGTTTATTATTTATGTAATTTCTAATAATATAGCTAACTTTGTCAGTTATAGAAGCAGTTATTAAAAATAATTAGTTATATATTTATTATGTAACCAAATATATTTTTATTGATTACCTTTCATGATTATTTAAAGATATATTCATATATTAGTTCAAGATGTTTTAGTTGCAGCAGAATGGGCCAGTATAATTTGTTTGATGATATTAAATTCAGTTTGAAGAAGTCAAAAAATTTTAAAAATATGCAATTTCAAAGTTGACAATTTCAATTAATATTTAAATTTATTTGATAAATATTTTAATAATAAATTGATCAATATCATTGCAACTTCATTTAATTAAATAAATATGATTTTTTTGCAAAGAGAGAAATATTTAAAAAAATTATGCTAAAAAATTTCTCAGCATTAAGTTCAGTAAATTATAAATCTGTAGTTTTGAAATTCAAAGTATCAGTGACATGGGAAAAAAATTTTTCATTAAAAATATGATTTCTTTATGTATAATATGATATTATTAAAAGTAAACGAAGATAGCCAAAATCTTTTGAATGCAAAGAGTTAGGAAATCATTCATATAAAATTATTCTTTTTTAATATAATAGCTATTAATTTTTCATTCATTAATTTTCAAGAAGATATGTTCATAATTAAAATGTGCTTCATAATTTTTATGTTCAAATTTCTCAAATTATAATGATTTACAAAACTGATGCTTTTTAAAAATATGTTCAATTTATTTTTAATATCATCACAATATCTTACTTTTGTTATCCTTTTTAAGCCAGAAACTGAGACTTCAGAATGAACTTAGTGAAAGTGAGATATTATTTAAAAATAAACTTCATGAAGAAACTGAGACTTTGAAGAAACAACTAGATGAAAGTAAAGAAATCAATGATCAATTAGAAGTATGTTATTAAATGCATCAGTGGTACAATTAATTTTCATTTGGTTTTATTTTAGCTTGGAAATCGAACAATTTTTAATTTGATGGTACTAATTATATTTAAAGGATATAACATTTAAGTTTTTAATATAATCTCAACTATGGCATATGTTTTAATACTACTGTTGAACAAATATTGACATTTTATTGTATTTGTCTATCCTTATATTCATTATGAAAAACAGAAAATACTTAATTTTTCAGAAAACAGTAAAACGATTGAACATGGAATTAAATACAACTGCTAATGAATTGGAGATTTTAAAATCTGATCACTCCAACATGAAAAAGATTCTGTCGCAAACTGAAAAAGTAAGTTTAATATTTTTATTTTACATGTTTTATTTATCATCTTAAATGAAGATTGTTTTTCTCAATTTTCATCATTCCATTAATAATGCAAATTATTGTTACTCATACTTTTATTATTTTTATAAAACCTTTATTCTTGATTATATTTAGTGAAAAACAATTATAGCATGGAAGTATTACAATTAATCTATTATATTAAATATTCTGATAATATTTTATGTATTTCACACAATAGTTATCAATGAAATCAATGTGCCATTCTTCCATGTTTGAAAGATATTGTGTTATGTAAAATATCATTCTTTGTCTTTATATTATTTATATAATACAATTGATATCTATTTCAAACCCAAAAATATCCTTGATTCTTCAACTGAAATAAACATTAATAGTAAAATATTAAAAGTATTTAATTGCATGAATTTAAAACAGCAAAACTTTTTATGCTTGTATACCAGAATTAGATGAATGGTTTTATTAATTGTATAAAATGTAGCACATGCAATAAATATCTTGAAATTTTCAGAGAGAGATTTATATTGTATGTCTTGCAAGTTGATCCTTTAATATTTCTCTAGGGTTTCCACTCCTCCCCACCTTTTTTTGATTAAGTAATGAGTTTATTTAAACATTGTGATAAAAATCGGTATGAAACTATCTCAGGTTTTACAAAATAAAAAATTTTAATGTAATTGCTTTAAATGAAGCAACTATTAGAGATTTTTTTTCAAGATAAATTAAACTTTAAGAAATGATATAAATATAATTTATTGCTTCAGGGACTACAAATTATGTGGAAGTAAGGGACTAGTAAAAACTCTAAAAAGTAAATAATGTCAGTATTTTTTGCTTTGTAGCTAAGTTGCATCAAAGTTAAAATCTCCTTATCCAGTAAATTTCAGTGTCTTTTTCTTACAAGAAAAATTTTAAATATTGCTTTTTAAAGGAAAAAGAATACGATCAAATGTTTTTAAGTTTAATTCAATTGTTTAAAGAGATAAAGTAAGAAATAATGCAGTCAATATTTTATTGCATTTTATTTTAGTCTCAACAACATCTTATTTAAATATGAGTATTGTCTGAAACATATGATCATATGTCATATTGATCTTTTGTATTCGATTGCAATGATGTTCATGTAGACTTATTTGATGTTTAGAAAATATAAATGTTACTTTCATTTTCCACCATTATTTTTGCTAATTTGTTAGAAAAAGTGTTATTTCTTTTTGTATCTGATGAAATGCTTTGTTATTTTTAGGAAGATGATAATAAAATTCAGGAAGAAGTTAGAAGTCTTATTTCTTTGTTACAAGATAATAAACAATATTTTCAAAATATGAAGGCTAGTGGAGATAAAAATCATGATAATATTCAAGTAGTATGTTCATAAATTTGCTATGTATCTGTAATTATGAAATTGTATTCATTAATAATGGGATCTTTCAAGTAATGTTATATTAATCTCTAGAAGTTTTTAGAGTTAATGTTACTATGAACAGAGGAATTTTGAAACTTGATTTTGTTTTTTGATTAAGTTTACTATTTTTTACATCATTTCTGTTTATTTTTTAGTTGAAAAATTTATGAACTTATTTAAGTTAATAATGTTGATTTTTTTATTCTCATATACACTAATTTGATGCTTAAAAAATATAAGTCAATCTCAAGCATTTTGATCATACATCTATATACAATGAATGCAAGATGCTGCTAATGAGCTTTACCAGTTATTTAATAACATTTATAAAAATTTTTATATCCAATGGAAATGGTATCTGAATTCTAAACTGATTCCATTAATATCTGGTAAATTTTCCATAATGTTAGATTTTGAAAGTGAATTCGCAAAATTCATTGGAATGTATCTGCACACTTCTTATTAAAACACAATTTTCATTTTTAAAATAAAAATCTATATTATCTCTATCTATATTATCATAGATATCTCTTTTATCTGTTAAAAAATTATGAATTTGTCATGGTATTCGAATTTACAAATATGTTATTTCTTATTAATTACTGTTATTAACATATCCTCATGGTTTTCATTATTTACTTATTCTATAATGTATATACTAAATACTTATAATAGTCATTGCTAGCCTTTGAATACATTTGAAAGTATGTGCATGCGAAAATTTGATAGTCTGATTCCTGTTTAGAATTTAACTGTTATTTTCTGTAATTGTTATCAATTTTACTTTATTGAAAGAAGCAGCCTTAAATGTTTACATATTTTTAAAAAATTAATATTATTTATATCATGAATATTTATTAATTTAACAACATTCAAGCATTTGTAATAATTGCTAATTATAAAAGTTTATAAATAACTGTGGCTAATGGGAGTGTCCTTGTGATCCCTGAATGATTAATTTGAGGATATTCAGCATAAATTATAAGTTGACATTTTTTTCTCTATCACTACCTGTTTCATCTGCATTTTTAACAGATGTTATAAACAAATCACTATTGTATTGCACCATTTTTGTCATCCAATTTATTTCATTGTATTGCATCTCATTAGTATTTAAAGTTTTAACTGATTTATTTATATGAATAAATATTCTCTTATTGTGATGAAATAACTACTCAATATCATCTTTATAGTATTTGTGCATGTGTGTATGGCTCCAAAACCTGGGTCTTGATGAAATCCCAAGAAAATCGGCTTACTAGCTGTCAAAGAAAGATGTTAAGGAAGATAATCAGTACATAAATGTTGATGGTGTATGATGACATAGATACAACAATGAGTTTTGCAAGATGTACAAAAAGGCTGATATGATTAAGCACTTTAAAATTAAACGTATAAAATTTGTTGGTGACATGTCTTGTATGAATCCCTCCACCATGACATTCAAGATCTTTAAATATAAATCAAGTGGAACTAGAGTTAGGGAAAGGCTCAAATTAAAATGGACAAACTATTGATGAAGTCTAAGATTTTAAGAATTATCAAGTGGAGAAAGGAATAGAAGAAACTTCTGAGGCTGTCTAACAATGCTCTTTCATATCAGTAGAAGAAGAAACACTGAGCAAACTAAAAATATTATCAAAGTCAATGAGATCTCAAATCTATTTAAATAAAAAATAGATCTTGAGTGTTTTTTTTGTGTGGCAAACTGTAGTGGCCAATTTAATAATGCTTATGTATATTTATCTAATAGGACTGAAATGCATCATTAACAATTTCATTTCCTTTCATAATATATTATAATTGTATTGAGTCACTTTATAAATAATTCAAAGTGCTTTGTATAAATTACTTAACTTAAAAAATGTTTTTTTAGGATACCAGTAATAATGTTCAAGATATTTTAACTGTGATACAAGACATCAAAAAACAATTATTAGAGTTGCAAAAACCTAGTTCCCATATAACTTTAAATGGAGAAACAAATGAAATAAATTATGTAAGCATAATTTTTCAGTAATGTAATATATATTAAAATTAGAAAGCATAGTCATAAATTATTGTTTTTATCTCAAGAAATTTTTTTATTGAAATTAATTTGAATTTAGATATAACTATTATTTTGATATTATTAATATTTGCCTAAAAAGGATAATTATTTTAGAACATATGCCAAACAAATGCATAATAATGGAAATTATTTAAAAACAATTTTTTTTAAATAAAGTCAGAATATTTATTAAAATGACCTTGACCAAAATTATAATATTGTTTTTGTTTATAAAGTATTAAACTTGAACATATCAACATATTGTCATCAATTAATTATTTGTTTATAAAATATTAAACTTGAACATATCAACATATTGTCATCAATTAATTATGACAAATCAAATTTCTATTGTATTTGATTAGTTAATTTTACAGTATAAAAAATAAATTATCACTGAAATTTGTTTTCAATAATTATTTATAATTTAGGAAAAATAATGAGAAATTAAAATATTTCCATATAATTTTTCTATTCTTTAAAATAATAAAAGATTGACTGCTTTTTTATTTTGGTCTGCTTTCTTTTAAGGTCAACCAATTGGAAGATCTCAAAAATACAAACAAAACATTATTTGAAGAAAATACAGCTCTGAAATCTCAAATTGAGAAGTTGAAAATTACTACTTCAAGCATTGAATACATACCTACTTCGGAAAAGTAAATAATTTTTATAATGAATTTTTTAAAAAATGATAAACTTTTTTAAATTATTATCAAAGAATGTAAACTTTTCATAGATTAATATTTCTAACTTTGTTTATAAAAACTTTTTCATTGCTAAATAGTTTGAACTTCTATTTCATTGTTGAGTTGAACTAAAAAATTTTTATTAAACTTTCTTGTCTTATCAAAAGTATATTTCCATTATTTGAATTAATCAGAAAACAATTATTTACTATTTTTTTTAAAATATTTGATTTCTATGAGAACTTATTCTCATTTTTAAACCAATTCTTTAATGTATAAATTCTGTGTATAAGTATGTATAAATTTAATTTAATAAAGAGGGTATATTTTTTCACTAGTTTTTAACCCTTTTAGGAAAGTTTATTAAACTGAAAAAATATCAATAATTAATTGAATCAAAAATTTTCTAGCACAATATTATATATATATATATATATATATGAAGGAGAAATAAAAATAAAAACACTTAATAGTTTATAACATAATGAAATATTTAGCCGTCAAGATTAAATAACAAATAAAGGTAATCAAAAATTTCCTTCGGAAAACATCAATTATTTTTAAACTATTCTATGAAAAATTCTGAAATGATAGTTAAAAAGTTAAATGAACCACACTTGAAGTGAGATTATTAATTAAATAACAATTTTTAAAAGATAATACTTGTTACTAACTGAAATTCTTCATGTTATTTAAAGGACAAAAAATGAAAAAAATAATTATTTAAACAATCTATTATAATGCTATTGGCAATCCTAAAAAAATCATGATAAAAACAAAAAATATTTTAATGAAAGACTGGATATGACAATAATATTAAAATTTAACAAATACGTTTTTGAAGAAAAGTCTCCAGAAATAAATTCTAAAGTTCTGTGTTATAATTTACTTAAATATGGGGAATTTTTACAGTAGGCTTAAGACCTTATATTGACTTATAGTAGAATGCATATGTAATATAATATGCTTTCTATTATAGGCCAGTTTAACTTCTGTTCATATATTTTTATTTAACCAAGTTTTACTGCATTAAGTTGCATTGTATTAAGTGTATTTGTATATTTTTTATTAGAAACTATAGCAAGGCTTAGTTTATTTCAGAAAAGTTATTTTTGCTTATAATGATTATATTTTCAGCTATCCAACTGCTAATATGGAAGCTAATTTTTCTACCAAAAATCTACAGGTATGATATTTTTCCGAAAAACAAAATGTTTTTATTTATTTTTTTGTTTTTGTTTTATTTAATTTTAAAGATTTATATATATTTTTCTTGTAGATGGAATTAATGTTGAAAACTGAAGAAATTTGGAGAATTAGACAAAGGGAAAAAAAGCTAGAATGTCAACTTGAGGAAGTGAAAGATAAATTGCAGAAAAAAGTATATGTTATTATTTGTATACTTGATTAACTAATTATTTCAGTAATATTCAACTTTTTTGTCACTGTAAAATATCTTCAGACTTACAAGTTTTACTAGCGATTTTGGATTTTGGGTCTAGCTTTTGATTTCCTAATTTATTTCCTGGTTATTTTCTAATTCAATGTAAATTAGTTTTTTACCCTAATGCAAAATTTTCCATTCTGAATAAAACATTAAAGGCTATAATAAAAAGGGATTATTTGATAGTTTTATTTCTTGAAAATATTTTCACTTTCAAATTTAATTGAGTAGTTTTCTTAAAATTTACATCTCGTTTTTATGTATTTTGTACTATGAATTTTGTTAATATTAAACTTTGTTTAAAAAATGTTTTTTCATTTTAAAAATAAAGTTTCCATCTAAAACCATCAGCAAATAGAAAAATATTTCTTTTTATGTAAAAAAATTTTAATTGGATTCAACACCACAAAACTAAAGAGACTGCATCTGAAGTCCAAGTGTTTAAACTCGTATTCATCATGGAGAATATACAAAAAATAAGATTTAATAATTTACTGTATATTACTCAGAAAATAGACTTTAAGGTAGGAGTCCATAGTAAAAAAGGTTAGTTTTCTTTTGTGGGAATTAAGTGCATGTTTCTGTAGAGGAAATCTCAAGAATTTTAAGAAAAACATGAAAACTTATTTCAGAGAATCATTGACTTTTTTCATCAGTTCTTGACATCAGGTATATGTATGATCTTTGATAGTTTGTTAAACTATCTCTCATGTTTTCACATGGCAATCTAGATGTTGAATATGAATTCTCAGTTATAAGTGTCTTTTTGTAAGAAAATCTGCAGTTGAAAGCTTTATTTTTCAGAATAAAACTAAAATGATGCAAACAGACAAAAGTTCCACATTGCACAAACTATATTCTGGTGTGATAGAAATTCTCAAATTCTAGATGAAAAGTTATATTAAAATCTTAATTGAAACCAATTTGAGAAAAAAATTGAAAATTATGATATGCTGTTAATATATCGTATTAAGAAAGTTATACCTAGGGCTTGAACAACTACCAGATGTATCGCTAGTGGATAGTTAAACATTCTTTCTCTTTTTCTAAGATGACAATGTCATAAAAAGCTGCAAATCCCTTTCCCTGACCATTGTATAATACAATCTATATCTAAGATAAAATGCACTGCAGTTACAAAAGGTGTCCTAACAGAGCTTCTCGTGTGCATGGTGACTGCTAGAGTATCTTGCCTTATCCAGTAATTCAGGTGATGCTGGGTGAATCCTTTTATTTTATGAGATTCAAAATCACTGCTCATTCAATAAAACCTCTGAGGTAGACCTGTCTTGGCATGATAGGGAAAACCAGAGTAAATCAACTGAAGGATTAAAAAGGATTTCTTCAGTATCAGAGGTAGAAATAACCATTAACAATTTGAGCAAAGCAGGAATCTATTAGTATCATGATTTCCTCTCTAGGTAAAATAAAAAAAAATTAAAAAAATCAACTTCATACGATGTGATTTTTTTTTTAACAAGACCTTGTAAAAAATGTCGTAAGGACCAAAAATAATGCGTCATTCTGCTTGTAAATGTGATGCCCTCCCTCTTAATCTATTGACTACATTAGGTACTCTTGATACTAAAGAATTACACTTTAGCTCCATGAAAGGCTTTTCTGATTTTATAAACAAAATAGGAGACCATTATAAATGGAGCTGTTATTTTGGATTTGGATATTTTGGTATAAAATGCTTATAACAGGAGTACCCTTAACCGTTGAATCCAACAAAGAAGAAAACTATAATAATAATAAGCGAAAAAATGCAGATAAGAGATTCAGCAATATACAATTAAAGTTTGTATAAAATTTTTATAGAAACAGAAAATGGGTTAAGTAATAAATTGTAATCCAATGAGTGTAAACTTAATTTCTCATTAATTAAACTTTCAATGACCATTATAGATGGAACTACATTATTTTGGATTGGAAATTTTTTGGTACAAAATGCTTATGACAAAGGTGCCCTTAACTGTCAAATCCAACATAGAAGAAGAAAATTGAAATGTGCTGAAAAATATGGATAAGCTTCAGCAATGTACTACTAAAAAAGTATAAAAATTTTTTTGAAACAGGTGCTGCATTAAGTAATAAATTTTAATCAAATGAATGTAAATTTAATTTCTCATTAATTAAACTTTTGATTTTTTTTAATATATTAATTCCACTATTATGAAAAATGTTTGTATATCAATAATTTTCTTATTTTTATTGTTAATCGCGTTTGTGTATTGCTTATTATTTGTTTCAATTTGTATTTTCTTTGATTTTATTAATAGCTTTAAATGTTTTGTTTTTGATTTATAAAATATGGAAAAAAGAAAGTTAAGGAATATGATTAGAAAATAGTTGCTTTAAATGTATTTTGGTCAGGAAAATTTACTTGTGTATTTTAGGGAAAACTATTGTAATGGAAATTTTATTTTGATAATTCATTTTATAACAAGTCACTTTTCAGTTTATTCACCTTTAAGAATATTTATTTCTATGTAAATAAATTTAATTACATAATTAGTATTTATTATAACTCATAATTAATATTAGTATTTATTTTCTAAAAAATATTTATGTAAATACCACATAGATAGTTTTAATTGATATTTATTTAATTAACATTGTAAATATTATTATAGCTAAATAATATTATCAATATATTAAGTAGTAATAATTTTTAAATTTCAATTAAGAAATTAGTTTTTCTGTAAAATTTATCATTAAATGACAATTTATTATTTTGTCTCAATGAATATTTAAATGTGTTATAAAAAAAATATTATTCAAGTTTATTTTAGAACAATTAATATTTATTTTTTAGGAAATGGAAAATTGTAGGTTATTTAGTCTTGAAGAGACTTTGAAGAAAAATGAAGAAGAACTAAGATCTAAAAAGTTGGAACTTTCTCTTTTAGAACAGAAAAAACATGAAGTATTTTGAATTCTTATCTTAAATTAAATATTTTAAATTATATGAAATGTTCTGTTGTTCTATTAATGTTTAATTGTTAATAATTTATTAGTGTAATATTGGTTTGGCATTTGATTATTAGTTTGTTAGTTACTTCTTTTTTTTTTACAACAAAAGACATAATTATATTTTTTACTGCTAATTTTGCACTTAAGACAGATAATCATTATATATTTTGATGGCTGCATAGTTTGGAAAAAAGGTATAATTCTATGCAGCTATTTTTGGATTGTTCTCATTTCAAAAATGGAAAGTAAAAAGTGGTATTTTCAGAATATTTTCCTTTTCACTAACAGAAAGGCAAAAACACTGTTCATGCAAGTAAAAAATTATCTGGTCTGTTTGGAGAAGATGTATTAACACAATTCCAATGCCAAAATCATTTTGCAAAATTTTGACCAAGCAGTTTTGATATTGTATATGCACCACTTTTTAGAAAACCACTTAAGACTGGTTACACAATAAAGGGCATTAATTGCTGTAAATCAGTGAAAAACAACCTGTGAAATCGTTGAGAACTTAAATTTATCAGTTTTGACCATTCTCGAAAATTCTAAGTTTATCTTAAAAGTTCAACATATAGGTTTCTCATGTTCTTATGAATTTGTATTATTGATTTGAAAGCTGTTATTATCTTCTATACGTCATGATAGATTATCACTGGCTGTGCAAAGTGGGCTGTACAACAATGTCTTTTTAAACAGGAAAATACCAAAATTACTTAGTAGAAAAGTTCGAATATTTCACCAAGGTAATCTCATACAAATTTGCAAAAAGCTCCTACAGCTTGGCTGGAGTATTCTGACACATCTCCCTTACTTTCCAAATCTTAAATTTTCTGTGTTTTTTATTTATTTTATTTTATTTATTTATTTTTTATTTTATTTTTTATGGTATTTACAAAATTTTTAGACGATGAAAACTTACTTAAATATGGAAAATAAAAGCCACCACACCTGGATAAATTTTTTGTATGCATAATGCAAATGTTTTATAAGCATGGAATATTGCTTCTTCCAAAAAGATGGCGAAAAATATTGGACGAAAGTAGAAATTTTATAATTCAGTAAAATACTTATTTGCTATGAAAAAATTATCTTGTATTTACAAAAAATTAAAAAACTTTGAGGACAACTCAATATTGAAAACTATTATAAGGTTATAATTGTATTGTAAAAATATAGAGTGGTCAATATTTATAGATGGAACACAGATTATCTTTTATTTAAAGATATCATTAATTTTAAAAAATGTTAAATGTAACCTTTAAATGATATAGCTGGAAAATCGATTATTCACTTTTTCTGAATATGTTTTTTGATTTTTCAATTACATTAATTTGCTTTTCTTTGATATCTTCTTCTACCCATAATTCAGAAATATTTAACATTATGATATATCACAGTTATCAGAATGGATAACATTTTTGAATAAGTAATAATTTCATAAACTTTTTACCCATTTTAACATATATCGCAATATTATATTTCTTTTCTATTTCTCTGATGTTATATATTTCAATTCATGAAGGAAATATTTATTTCACATGGTGAAAAAATTCACTGTATACTATCTCTTTTGTGTTATGTTATCAATTGCTATTTTTAATCAGAGGTTAAAATATCTTATTAAAAATGACTTTCAAATTTTTTACCTAGCTTAATTTTTCATTAATATCAATTTTGGAAGGAACATAAATTAATTATTAATAACCTCTTCTAAAATATTATTGTTATTTATTGAATTTCACAATCTGCTTGCATCTATTTTATTTATTATATGTTAAGCATTCCAGTTATTTTTCATGAAAAATCAATAACTTTCAGCTCAGCATTTAATTTTGGAAATATTTGGTGTGCATTATTAGAAATTTTTCAATGTCCAATCTTTTCATATCAAGTCCATATTTGTAAAGTATATTTGTTTATCAAGTATAATTATTGTCTCAGAAGAAAAATTACTTTAAAAGGATATATAAAATTATTTGCTATGTTAAAATATATTCCATAATTATTTTGTATGTATTAGTTGATAAACAAATGTGATACAGTCTATAGTAATCTATAATAACTTGTCAACTTCTTTATTGTTCAAATTTTTCAAAGGTTCTGTGCTCTTGTGTTCTTTTGAGTAACTATTTCTTTACGATTCTCTTTACTCAGCATAGCATTGGCAGAAAATTATGCTCATGATGATTTAAATGCTCTCCCAGAATTAGTTAATTTGCTTTAATTTTATGTAATAGTTATTAAATGTAAGTGAATTGATTACTCTATTGGTTATTTCTCAATGATTTCTAAGTTTGTTTCTATGGTATATTATTAATATATGTTTTAGCATTAACAAGGCAATATTCTTCATCTTGGAAACAGATTTTATTCTTTACTAGAATTTAGAAATGGAACGTGTTTTTAATCCATAAATTATGTTAAAAATATTGTAGCAGTCTAAAATTTCAGGGAAGACTTATATATCAAATAAGTTGATTTCAGAATGATGTAATGAGACTTTTTCTTCAATAAGTTATTTAGTGACAAATTATACATATGTTTATTGCTTTGTTTATTTACTAATAACTTCTATTTTTCAATCGTATTATAAAGTCTTAATTTAATATAATTTCATATGCGTCATATTATGATGGAACAAATCTTAATAATTTTTTACTATTATTTCTTAGAATTTTCTGGGTTTTGATAGAAAGATTTTATTTATTTTTTTATTTTAGTGATATTTGTTTTTCCTGACAGCTATATAATTTACTTTTGCGTATTATTATCAATGATTCTTAATCATATAAATTTATTCAAGATTCCATTTGTACTCTATATTATAAGTCTGCTCAAGACTTATCATCATTTATTTCTACTGAGTCTTTTCTATTATATTTTTAGACATATTAATGAAGAATGAATTAATTAATTTATATAGGTTAATTTTAATTTGCTACCTAAAAATTAATTTAAAAAAGCTGTTTAATTTAAGGTTTGTATCTACCATTTTAGGTATTTAAATTTTTTGACCTTTTTTATATTGTAACTTTTTATGTATGAAGTAATAACAAATTGAAAAATAATGATTCTTTATGATTTGAAAGTGAGGAAGTAATTAAATTTTAATTCATTTATATTGAAATTTACTTAATTAAATTAAAATAGAAAATCTGTTTAAATTTCAGATAATTTAAAAAATATATAAACTGAATATTTTATGGAAAATTAAAATTCGTTTATGTGTTTTGAATTTGTAGTTATTGTTTATTAGTAGTATGAAAATTTATTGATTGATTGAAATTGTTTTTTGAAAATTAAATATTAAATACAAAATATACAACAAAAGTATGAAATATTTTTGTTTGATCTTAAATAACAAAAATATTATTTAGCAATTTTTTTGTGGTATTTTGCTTAAATTTGTTTATTTATTATATAAAAATTGAAATTTTATAACTCACAATTTAGGAATCAGAAAGGCTGTTGAACAGAACTAAAGAATTACAAGAAGCATTAGATGAAGTAACTTCTAATTATGAAAGTTTACAACGTTATGTAGATATGCTTAAATCATCACTTTATAATGTGTTTGGTGATTCCTGATAGATTCAATCAAATGTATATAGTTGTAAATATGTAAAATACTTGTATTGATAATAAAATAAATGGAATAATTTTGTTTTTAGGAACAGTAAGAACACTTTATTGACATCACACAAATTCTCCAGTTCTTGTATCACAAATATACAAATTCAAATGAATTTTATACAAAATTATATTTTAAAAAACGAAATGAGATTTGATTGTGAAGTCTTTAAGACCTTTCTTTTAAATATGAATCCATGATTCTGTATCACAAATAAATCTGTTTTTGTGTCCATCTCTTGTTTAAATACTTTTGAAAGCCACTTTTTATTACTGGAGTAAAACTAAAAAAAAAAAAAAAAAAAAAAAAGTTTAGCCTTTGAAAACTACAGAAAAAAATAATAATGTGATTGTAATTACATAAAAAGGTAAATAGCAAGTATAGTTACCTTTAAATTACTATTTATGCACTTGCAGAAGCTTCAGCACCAGCAGGAGGGGTGATTTTAATGTCACAGATCTGTAAAAAATGATTGCTTTTTACTATAACACAAAATTTAATAAGATTCTCTCATGTAAATAGACTATAAATACGAAACAAACCTCATTTTTATTTAAAATAAGGTGAAGGCTTATGACACTGAATATGCGTTTTCAAGCAATTTAAACTTTGTATTCAAAACTTCTTAATCTCAACTTGTTGAAAGTATGAATATATTAAAACAATTTATTTTTGAAGTATATTTCAATTTAAAATTTCATTATAGAGGGGTGATGCAAAAAGAATTTGGTTGAATTTTAACAGCTCCTTGCACAATTCATATGTTTAAATTAATGTTCCAAACAGGAATAAAATCACTGCATTTGTTATACTTCTGATAACCTAAGTAGGTGAAATTAAGGAAAAATACTTATCTAAAAATCTTTATATTTGACTTAAATTTGAAACTTTTTTCACACATACATGAATGAAATTGACACATATTAAATGAAATCAATACATATAAACTTATATAAATTTATGTAGCCAAAAAACCAAACATTATACAAATAAATGTTGATATTTGTAAATATAAAAATCGATTTAGCAACTATGTTAAAATATAATCTGTTTCTATGATACTGTTTTCAATTATTTTGATGCGAATAGTACTATGTAATAGGCTAAGTTTTGTTAAATATTTTCATAAGAGTTAAATATTACCTTGGTGATATGGTAATCCATGCAAGCTTGGTACAGTTGCACTTGAGGAATGTTATTGTCGGGGAAGTTTTCTTGCTGCAAGATGACAATAATTTTAGTAAATTTTTTCATTCATTAAAATAATTTATAACTTGAATTGAAATAATTTGTAATTTAAATTATTTTCTCAAAATATATAAAAACATTTTTACTGCATGTTTGTAAAATATGACACACTTTTAAGTTGTTAGTTCAATATGAAAAAGGAAACTTTTTAAAAACGGATTTTCCTTATACTTTTACAGAAAATTGTTATGGCAATTGACTATTTTATTTAAATAAAGCATACAAATATTTTAAAAATTAGTGTTTAATATTTAAGCTAGCAAATATTGTGAATTGTATAACATAGCACAAAAATATTCACTTACTGCTTCTTTGCTGCATTCATCATGTTTTGCTAAAATCTGGGCTTCAGGCTGAAAAAATAGTTAAAAATATTTCAATTAGAAGTCATGTAAAAATGGTATCAGACATTTAGTTTAATAAAGAAAGGTGAAATTTTAGTAGATTTTTTTTATGTTCTATCATTTTTTTTTTTTTTATTTAACATTAGGATTCAGCAATATTTCTTATTTATTTCCTACCTTCATGTTCTTGCTTTGGATTTCTTTTCTGGCACGTTGGTAGTTGTATTTGTCATCAGCACCAAACTATAGAAGAAAGACAAAATATTTAGCAAATATTAAATTCAAAAAATTTATGTAATTAATATTTTATCTCAGTAAAAATTAGATTTCTCAGTTAATAAGATTTCATTTGAGGAAGTATGTTATTTTTATTTATGAAAATGATTTTTCATAATTTTTAATAAAAAAAAGTGTTAAATATTATCGAAAGTACAAAAGCAATGTGAAATAGATAATTTTTATTAGTTTGCTAAGGCAATCAGTACAATCAAAGTAATATATATATATATATTGCAATTTTAAATTTAAGCAAGGTAAAGAATTGCTGAATTTAATCAAGAGCTAAAATGTAACATACCCATCCTTCAGTTTTCAATGCACAAGTGGTGATGGTTTCTCTGTGAGCATCAATTTGTTCCTGTGAAGATTTTGTTAAAATAACTTTTTAAATAAATTTGTATGAAATTTATCAAAACTCAATTATGCACTTATACTAATTAGTTTTTTTTTATTTTTATTTACTGAATTTGATTTCTAAAACCAATATGAATCTTGAAATTTTTGTTTAAAAAAGTTGCATAGATTAGTAATTTTCTTTTAAGCTCAAATTTCTAATAGCAATTAACTTTTTTTAATTATTCTAGTATTTTCAATAAAGAAATCAATAAGTATTTGAAATAATACAAATGTATTTTCACCTTATAGTTGGATTCAAACTAATTTTTCATAAGAAATTTATAATTTTTCAGACATCTTTGTAAGAGAATTCTAATTTTAAAAATATTTAATTGAAACCTTTTAATTATGTATAACATATTTTATACTTATAAAATCTTGAGTGTATGACTGCATATATTTTCATAATTTGTCAGCCATAAAAATTATCAAAACAAAACCAGCTCTCTAAATGTAAATTCATGGCAAAAAATTCTATAATTTTTTTATTCAATTTAATTTCAAATTTTTTAAACAAAATAATTGCAATTAAATTTTTACCTAATTTTAAAACATAAGCTATAGAAATCTTAAAAATTAGCTTATACTAATTTGATATTTTCTGACATAAACTTTTAATGTCAAAAATTTGTAGTTTTGAATGATACTGTATAAAAACAAGTAAATTCATATTTTATTGAAAATATTTAATGATAAAAATAATTGTAGTATAAATGTTATAATTTATTAATGATTATCTTAAAATCAAATTATTTGACATGTAATCCTCTTAAATGTTCTTTTTACTTTTACATATTAAAAGCAAACTTAAAATCATTTATAATGTATATAAATCTTAATATTAAGTGTATAATTGGAATTGGATTACATGCAAGGTGGCCTAAAAAAGCTAAGAGATCATGTCATATTTTACTGACAAGGTCATGAGCATATATTTTCTGTATAAAAAATAATTTATTCATTCAAAGTTAATGCAAATTCTTCCTAGACTCGTATAATATATTGCTTAAATTATTTAAATTGGATGCATTATGATCTTGACAATCTAGACTTTAACCTTGCCCTTGATATTGACCTTGAGTGAATAATTTTAATAACGGTGTGTATAGAATTTATATTTCATCTACATTTGACTCAAGGCAAGTGAGTATAAATCGAATGTATTTTGCAATGTGGTTGCTTTTTTTAAAATATACATATATTCAAATAGGACTATTTTAAAAAGGATGCACATACTTTTACAGAGGAAAAAAAAAATGTTGAATTAATGGTTGTTTATTTGTAAAATATTGAAAAAAAAGAATATATAAATTTGCATAAAAATGTTTATAATTACTTAAACAATTTTAAAATTTTATGTTTAATTATTGTTTTGCTTATTATGTAAAATTTTGAAACTTATATTGAAAATGATCACATTTATTGAAACAATGGATTTTCAATTGTTTTGGGAAATGTATCAGTTTAGAATTTTAATTATTAGTTTGTGTAAATTATAAGCTGCAAAATCTTCAAATTCTATTTTATATTCAAATAAGGATTTCAGTTTATAAGAATTTAAATTATCTTGTTACATTTTGTCATCAATTTATTTTGTTGCCCTAATCATTTTTAAAGTCAATTTCAAACTATCTGTTAGTTTGAACTAAAATAATTTTTTTTTTCCTCTGAAAGAAATGCTTGAATTTACAAATATTTTGAATTCATGTGAAAATTAATTATTCTAAATGGGTTGAAAAAGTTTTTTTAACGCTATCTTAAGAAACAATGATGAAATTGTTTCATGCATTAAACTTTCAATTAAGTTGAGCGATTAATTCGATTTGCTTCGCCAAGTTTTATGATTACATAAGTTCTTTGGCTATAATTTTCTAAATGTTTGAATCAAATGACATGTAACTAATGCGATTTAAAGCCAACTAAATCTGAATCAAATCATGCATTTTCAAATTTTACTAATTCAAAATACAATAAATGTTACATAAAATTTCTCAAAAAACAGCTGACCTAGAAAAACTTATGTTTTTAATGTCATTAGCTATGTTCGAAAGTGATTTTTTCAAGATGATCGGTAAAGTGTGAAAAAAGAAAGCTGCTTGAATTTTTTTTTTTCAAACATCATTGAATATTCATTCAAAAGGAATCATGTGACTTATTAATGCAAATCGCTTTATTTAGTTAATGATGCTTAACTGACAAGTGTGCAATAACTTTAATTTTATTTGTTTTGTATTAATTAAGTTACGGTTGCTTATTTCATAAAGTGTTGCAAGATTTAAGTAATGGCCAGGAATATTTGCCGTATTCATAACTTTTAGAAGAAATCGGTATTTTCTGTTCTAAATGAATGAAAATTATAGTATTTTAAGTATCGCAACCTTGATTTTAAATTAATCTATTAAACTCTAATTGGCCATTATATTGTTGCTGTATAAGAAAACAGTGATTTTTATATAGGTAAAGCCTGAAGCATGCTGCATTTCGAGATTTTTTCTTCACAGACACAGGAAAGCTAAATAGATTCTAACATATATATTATTCAAAGTCAATTGATTCTTGTTTTATTATCTTGTGTAATCGCTATTTTTGCAATTGCTGATTGTTTTTATAAGTATACTGAAGACATAGTGTTGATTTAATTAAGAAATAAAGACCATCTTGACCTTAAATAATTGTACCCCTAAAATGAAAGATTTTCCGTTAATCTGTGCTTTAGGTCCCCTACTCTGCCAACTTGGCGATAAATGCTCCAAGCGGGGTAAACCAGAGGTTTGTATACCTAATGAATTCTTTATGGCAACCACCGGAGGAAATAATTTACGCTTTTTCGCGCATGCTCATTAATTGGTTTTTTTCATTTAGCATTTTCATTGGTCGTTAATTAGTTTCAGTTTTAAAAATCGATCATTTTCATTGGTGGCTAATTAGTTTAAAACCGTTAAAAATAGTATTCCATTATCACCATGGCAACAGCGTTTTTAAAAACCCGCCAAGTACGGGACCCACAGCACACTTTCGCCAAGTTGGCAGAGTAGGGGACCTAAAGCGCATTTTCACGAGATTTTCATTTCATTCGTTTAGTTACTTTTATGTGTGAGCCACCAGCAATATTTAAAATAATTCCGTGTGTACTTACTTGGGTGAGGCTTGCTCCTTCAGCAGGTGGTGGGTTCTTGTCAAGACATTGCTGGATGACTTCACCTTTAGATCTCTAAGAAGTAAAAAATATTTTCATCGTTAAGGCAATTTTTTTTCCATAAAATTATTCTGATGAATGCATTTAAAACAAATTTTCATCCTGAAAATAAAAAAAATATTTGTACTTACTTGTTCTTGTGCAGTAGGCTCGAGTTCAGGGCATTTCCCCCAGTTTACTTCCTATAAAAAATATGCTGATTAATTATTTTTATAAATATTCTTCTGAAATATAAATAAAAGTAAGAAATAATGTAATATTTTAATTTTTATTTTTTGAGTATAGTTATTTTTAGAAATTAATTAATTAAGTTTTTCTTTACAAATCAATTGTTTTGTATATGTTTTAATTAAAACACACACATGTCAGATTTGATTTATTTTTATTCTGTATATATTGAAAGAAGAAATGGAAAGCTTATAAATATAGAAAATTCTGAGTAAACAAGTTGTGGAATTGATTTATGTGATAGAAAATAGTCAAAATATTTGACTATAACACATTTATTATTCTATCAGTCATTGGCAATTTACATAAATTTAAATATAAGGTCATCCTCTTACCCTATTTTCATGTAACAAATCATAATCATTAAAATTCAAACAGTTAATCATTTTTTATTTATTTAACTTTTTTCCTCACTTAATATTCATTAAATTTTGTGTCTGCCTAAAGTTATTTAGAGCATATTGAAGCGAGCATAAAAAATATAATGTAAAATATAAAACTATATTTTATTTTTGTACATAGTCGAACTTGTTTTGATAAAAATCGAATATTTTTTTTTATATTTGAAGAAAATAATTCAAAACTATGCAAGGTAGGGCAAACTCTTGCATTTAAAAAAATACAACCTACATCGAACTGGTTTGATCAGATTTAGTTTTTTTCTTCATATATCATCTAGAAAAGTAATTATAATAACATTTCTTTCCCCCGATGTCGAGACGTATCCACATTTTCATAACTTGTTCTGCAAGCGTTGCGCGAAGGTCACCAACTAGCCAATTTAGAATAACGGGAAGGGCTACTATTTTTATTAATTGATTGTATTTTAATAAATAGGGCGATTCAATGTCATGAATAATTAATCATTTGTATTTTTTTAAACTTTTTTTAATTAATAAATTTCTGAGAAACTATCGGGAAACAGTTCTAATTATATAAGGAATTTCCTTAAGATTTGGTCACACGATATTAAGCGAAAAACCACATTTTTCTTCATGCATATTAAAATATTTTAAGCAGTTATTAAGATGATTGCATGAGCAATTAAATCATCTGTATCTGATGATTCAATAAATATATCGAATTACAGGGTGGTAAATTTTTAGTTTTTCCAGCAATAAATTACAGATTTGATAAAAATATGCTACTGTTTTATAGTAAATTTTCTGATTAAATTAGTTATTTTAAACAGTCGTTAGGCCAAACAAAATTCCACTTGGTAAAAGTGTCTTTTAAATTACCAGAAGATAACCGATTTGATTTTCCCACATTTCATCGCATTGACAGAGCATATACATGGAAATATTAATCGTGGACATTTTTTTTTTTTTTTTTTTTTTTTTTTTTGTATGATATTGAAAATCTGGAGTAGAGAATGTTATTCGCGTTTATATTTGTTTGGGGAAAAAGAAATCCATTATATTTACGTGAACTTTATGTATTTTCTTTTGGATTCACTTTGTAAAAAGGTTTAAAACAGCTTTCATGTAGATTTTTAGGTCTTGCGCGTTACGACTGCTGACATGCGGTTAAAACTTCGATCATTTTTGATGTTTTATAGACATTTTCGACGATGCTGTATCCACATGCGAGGTGCGTCTCTAACATCAAAAATACCCGAACGGAATCGACGAAACAAAAATTGTACGTTACTGGTTGTTACAGTCTTATATAGGATGATAAACACCTTTCACAATTTTAGCCACCCGGCTATCTGTTTCGCCGTTACAAGAGAAAAACGAAAATGTATCGAATTTTCTGTTTGTTGTCTTCCATTTTTAAAACCTTGTACTCGTAACTGAATTAATCAAACAAAAAACCGCAAGAGGATATTTTAGGGTCAAATGTCACCTTTCCAACGAGCATAAATCTCAAATTGTTTGATAGATACCTCACGAGATAGCGATCACTACAAACGTCTACAGAAAAAATAATGGATTACTTTTCCCCCAACCTAATATATATATAAATATATGTCTATAACTGGTTTCACTGATACATCTTATAATCGAAAAATAAACCATGGTAATATTTTTATATTATGATTTTTGGAATAGGATTGTTGTAACTCTAAAAACAAACTGAATAGGTCTTTTAGTTGTTAAGTTGGGGTAAGAAATGTGGGAATTGAATAATAATCGATTTTCCTACATCCATTTTAGAATTATATAGATGCAATGCTGAACGTTGTGTTTGCAAAAGAATATTATGGTTATGAGTTTTTCAGGTTAATTTTTTGGTAATAAGAATTTCAGGTTATGAGCTTCAATAAAAGTAGTTTGGAAGTCGAATGATACCAGCAGAAGTTTAAAACGGATTCATAAGCATTTTCACTTTTAAGGTAAAAAATTCGATTCTTTTCTGAAAAAACTCTTGTCGTCTTTACATTATACGTAAAATATTTTTTAATTTTATGAAAAGAAAATTATATGTAAGATAAATTCAAACTTAGTTTTATATTTTATTAATTTAAAATTCTGAAATAGATTTAAGGGTAATTGCTCATGAGCAATTTTACTTTTCTTCTTATGTAACATGAAAATAATAATAAATAACGTTAACTTTGATATTAATAAATTATTTTTTCAATCTGAAAATATGAAAGTATACAAAGTTCTACTTAGCTAATTATTGTTCCTTAAACTTCAAATATTAATGCTATTTAAACCTTATAGTTTTTATTTATTTCTCTGAAAATGCATTAATATCTAATACAAATAGTCTTCATTTGTTTTAAAACTATAAATATATTTAATATATATAAAATTTAGTATTAATTTTGAGATTTAAAATAGGTTCTTATTAATTAAAAACTTTGCAATGTATGAATTAAGTATTTTAAATTTTGTTTAGCTTTATATGGTGACAATGACGGAACCGATTTATATCCCCATCTTCCCGTAATAAGTTTTAAATTTATTGAACCTTGGCAAAACTGAGTTTTCTCCACGCGTGACATGATCTTGCGCGTTTCCCTTCATTTTTATTCTACCGCGACGTGAGGAGGGAAAAACGAATTGGAAAAGCTCAAGTTTTCGTCTACTGGACAAATGGGTCACTCCTCCACTAGATGGAACGGAGACAGTCGAGACTGGATTTAAGATCAAAAAAGTTTTGATATTTCCCCATAAAGGTGTCGCTTTTTATTTTTCGTTAACGTACAAGCTCACGATAAAAAAATATATTTTATTGCGTATCACTCTCAAATATATTTTAAATCATTTAGAACTCAAATATTTAGATTTCTGAAAATTCAAAAGCATTGATTTTTAACGATTTATTTTTCTTATAATTATATAAAAATTTCGTAGTCTATTTCGCTCAACAATCATTTTCCAAATAGTAGTTTGATTATGTCAAAAAAATAACAAATCACAAATTAAATAATTAAAAAAATTTCATTAATTTATGGATAAACTAAATTAATTATGTTTTATACAGTTTTTGCATTTTATGAGAGTTTAAAATTAAATACTAAAATAAATTATGTAAAAGTAACGTTTTCGTATTTTTTTCCATTTTGTAGATATTTAATTATGACAATTTTCCATAAATTAATGAGATCAAAAATACACTAGCCATATTTATTATATTTAAATTTTTATCTTTAATTCGTTATATTTCGACATCTCCTTTCAAAACTCTTATTGCATTAAAAACTTTTACGAAATATTTTTAGATATAGGTTTTAGACATTGATATACAATAACATATTTTGAATGTATTTTTTTTATTAAATTAAAAAATAATTACAATTTTTTTGAGATTTCGCTAAAAAAAATTTTAATTGTAAAATGTTTTATTAAAATAAATAGATTAAAATAGACATAAGTAAATTAAAAGTAACATTTTTATATGCAAAATTTAGGAACACTGAAAAATAATTGTGTGAATAATAACAGCATTAAAAACATAGAATTATATGACATGCATATATTACATTTAACTTAATTTAATGGCTTGAATATATTACAATTAAAATCATTAGGAGAAATTTTAAATTAATAATAATTATTTTAATATATATGTATACATATATATTAAAATAATAAAAAAAATTGTAAATTTTTTATTAAATTCGAAAAGTTAACGGGAAAGTTAATTATCATTCATTACAGTAGTTTTTAAACTGTTGAAAATTTAGTTGTTTAACAGTTAATTTGATTTATAATATAAATATTCGCTTAGAATTTTAATTCTTATTTTTTAAGTGCATAAGGTTCCCATTAAAACGGTAAAAATACTAATCTATTATAACAGAAATAATTTTTCAATATTTCGATAGCTGATTCTTTAAGACGAATAAAATATTTTATATTGGGTTGTTCAGAAAATAGTTCCGTTTTTCAGCATCTGAATTAATTTTTTGCTAGTGAAAACCAACCATTTTATGTGTATGATATTATGCTACTACCAGAAAGCTGGAAAAAGGTACTGGACTAGAATTGACATTATACAATTCAATAAAATATTAATTCGCTATACGTTTTTCATTTTCATGTAAAACGTCATTACTTTCCGAACAATCTAATATTCTAAAAAAATTATCTGTGAAGTATTTTTAAGACCTTATATAATATATAAATCCCCTTATTGAAATTATTTTACTATCGCACGATTTCTGCACATATTGAAACATAAGACATAAAATTATTAATTCTTTAAAGTATATTATTTCTACAGAATAATATAATTTAAAATGCAAATAATTTTAATAATTTTGTGTTAAGTTAAAATAATATATTAAATAAATTAACTTCAATTATTTAAATTAACCCACTAAATTTTCTTTTCCTGTAATTTTCTATAAATCATGAAAAAAGCTCAAAAAATTTTCGTAGTTAACAGATTTTATAAAAATAATATTTGATATATCTTATTTTAAAATCTATACCATTGTTATATTTTAAAATATTTTCAATACAAGTCTTCAATTTTAATTCTTATTTCTTATTATATTGTAGAATTAAAATATAGTTATAATTTTGACATTTCGAAAAAAGGTACAAAAATAATTTTTTTTAGAATTTCGAAATAAAATGATTGGATTTCCTTTAGAATAACTCTAACGTTCTGTTTGCAAATATTATTCCACAATTATATTTTACTCACCGGAGTTCCTTCTTGAGCAAAAGCACAGGCTGCTAAACAGAGAGCTACAATAGCGAAGCACTTCATGTTTATTGGTAAAGATCCAGAGAAAGAGAGATCAAACTCTTGAAAGAGGCAAGCTAGGTGAAAGAGTAACGAAACAGCAACTCGCGGCAGCTTATATATTCATACACCAACCAACCGAAACTTATCCAGGGTCACGTGAACAGTGGACGTCATCAGGGCCAGTGACACGATGGACCAGAAATTAAACATTTTCACCGTCTCTTCTTTAAAAAAAATATTTATTCCACCCCAGCCACTTATCAGAGATGAAATTTGCTGGAAAAGTGTTGTTTTACGCAAATATTAAAAAAAAAATAATAATAATAAAATAATTTCTACGTGAGGTTAAATGTTTTTTTCATTTTCTCCGTGTAGAAATTTCATTTCCTGAATCTTTGCGTTATTTGCGTGTTTATTATGAGTTTTTCATAAATTGTTGATATTGATTCAAACCATATATTTGATGACACATCTATAACAATGATTTCTTATTCAAAATTGTAGTTAATTAACAAAGTGTATTTAATTAGGTTCTTCGAATTGATTATTTAAAAAAAAATTTTAGGAAAATAATAAATAAACAATCATTTTAAATTGTTATGGTGTATTTAAGTATCTAAGCACTTTTTTAGGATTTTAAAATGTTTTATATCAAAATGCAAAACTATTGGATAAATTTTCCAATTCACAAAATTATTCAAAAAATTTCTAATTCCCATCATGCTAAATGATGAAAATAAGTTTTGAATATATTGGAATATAAATTTCGTAATTTAAAATTTCTTATACTTTCTATTTCTTATGAAAACTACAATGGAATTTTAATATTTGTTATTAAGTTAAATTATTTAAAAGCAATTTCTAAAATTATTTTGTGATATTGATGTAAAACTTTTCTTTAAGAAATATTTCAGTAAATTTAGTGTTATGAAATATAATTTTATTTAGAACTAAATAACCATCAAAATATAAGATTTTATTAAACATTAAAAATTGTGTTCTTTTTATTAAAAAAATTGTAAATCTACATTTAGAAGCAGTTTTTAGCCAAAAATATATATTCAAACAGCGTCGTTGATGTTTAAGTTTTTAAGAACTTGAAATTTTTTAAATATTATAATATTTCGAAAAAATTTGTGAATTTTTGTCATTGATTAGCTTGATGATTTCATGAAAAAAGAATATAAAAGAAAGAAAATATTTTTAATTCAAATTTCTTCCTAACTGTACATTTTCTTAATTCGCTTGTATAAATACTTACAAAATCATTATTTCAATTCTTCAACTAAAATGTTGTTATTAATTTATTTATTAAAAAACTTTTATAATTCGAATTTAATAACAGGATAAATAAAAGTATATCTGAAATGTCTGTTCGTCATAGGGAATTCGAATTTTTTAATATCAAATTGCAATGTAGAACTATAAACTGTAATTTAATATTATAGCAATTTGCAATGTGTAGCAATTTACTACATTTTATACTAATATTAATTAGCATAATTATATATGTACATATTATTAGTATAAATTGTAGCGAAGCACACATTATAATCTTTGGAAAACATAGAATGAAATGCTGTTTTAATTTCCGTTGTAGTGTAATATTAAAATACAATGTTTTAATTTTAGCATAATATTAACTGAGAAAAATAATAAAAAAAAATCTACACAATATTTCTATATATCTGTCGTTAACCATGGAAAATATATTTTTAATAAAAACATTATGTTGAAATATTTATGAGATTATATCCATTTAGTAGCTTTTTATATTATTTTTAAAATTATATAGAATATTCGTAACGATTAATATCTAGAAAAACAAACCAAAATGAAATGATTTTTTTTTTTTTAAATTACAGAATTTGCAAATTATAAATTTTGTCTCATTTGTGAGAAACATTGTAATAAATTTACAATGGTTTTTCAAAGTTAAGTTGGCATCATTTTTCAAAAGTAAACAATATTCTGTTATTTACCCTTCTATTGTATAAATAAAACAAATTAAATTTAATTGTAATATATTATTGTGTCACGAATCTGAACTTGATGGAATTTCAAATGACTGAAAACCAGGATAAAAAAAAGAAACGTATATTTCGAATGAAAAAACTCTGCAGAATAGTTATGGGATATATTCACACTCTAATGTCTTATTCTTTGATTTTTAAACTGAATATTTCCCAGACAAATAATGTTAGGAAACTGTAAAAAATGGTGAAATGTTTATTTCTGAAATTGTAAAAATGTGATTCAAAATTAGTTCAAAAGATTGCCTATACGACTGACTCTTTAAAATATAGTCAAAGTACTTAGTCATTTGAATTTAAATTTCGAATTGATATGAATACATCAGTTATGCATAAAATATTATTTACAACTTTTTTCTAGAACCCATATATGAGACTATACATTTACGAAACATTTATGAATAATTTTGGAACAACTTTGATATACCCCCCCCCCCCGAAAATTACGCGCCAAATCTGGCACTCCCTACGGACTTTTTAGGGTTGCTGTTTCTTATTTTGGTGTTACCAATATAGGTTTTTTCAGCTTTTAGGTATTTGCTGTTGCCAAATTTAGTATTTTCTTGTATTTTGTACCATTTTCTGAGTTTTTTTTTAAAGTTTATTATCTATTAATTATTTGTATTTAGCGAGAATCCATCTCGGCAAGTGAAAAAAGGCGCCGAAAACAGATATTATGGTTGGTGAGGGAAAGAAAGTCGCTAAACTTCCGATTTGGGGGGGGGTATATTAAAGTAGTTCCATAATTTTGGAATTTCTATATCAATAACTTATGACATTTTTGTATGTTTCAAAGTTATTTTTCAATCAGGGATGTATATGTTGTCATAATTCATATTCTTCTGTTTAAGCGTTTTTTATTATTAGAGTAGTACTTGATATTTTTTTGGTTTATCTATCACAAAACTACATAACAGCAAGACATGCTTATTGGCGAGAATAAATATTTTAATGAACGAAGTATTTAATAAATGGAGTGTAATTTTGTTAAGAGATTTATTTTCTGAAAGAATCAGGGAAATATATTAAATAAAATCAATCATATTTAGCAAGAACACTTCCCATCTTTTCCAATACAACCAACTAACCACAAAATAAAAAAGTAATATTTATTTTCAATAAATATATAAGCTGTGCATTTTTTAAAACTTTTTTCCTTGTTTATCTTCTTTTTCTTCTTTTGTAAGCTAATTTTAATTTTTCAAAGCTAGACTTTAGAGCTTTTTAAGAAACAAGCAAAGCGTCTGTAATGTTCCTTGAACTCTGATTCATATGATTGCTTTAGACTTGAGAAAACGTGCATTAGAAAATTTCCTTTTAACTAATTCATCGGAACGAAAAATAAAGAACAAAGAGATGAATCTTAAATTAAATTTGTCTTTGAAATTTTGAAGTGTTCTTTTTATATTGCAAATTGGAAAATTTATGATTAATTACAGATGCATATTTTACTATTTTTTATAAAGCTTTATAATTAAAAATGTATATTTTTTAGAATTCATTTCAAAAATTTATTTTATAGGTTCAAAGATCAAAAAAGATTTGGGGTTTTGATGTAAACACGAATACAAAATACTATATTTAAAAATAATCACGCGCGCGTAATTTACGTTCTATGATTTTGAATTTTCTGTAGGTTTTGATTAACTGAACAATCTCTTTTGCTGAAATTGTGTTTTTAAAACACCCAACTATAACTGGAAAGTTAGGTATTTTCTCATTGAATTGTTCTTGAAAATTATAAGGTGATTATTAATTCATTATATGGCTGCGGAATAACTACTTCTAGCGACGAAAAGTATGGAATGTAATTATTATAAAGAAATTAAATTAATATAAAAGGAAAATTAAAAACATTTGGATATTTCAAGTCATTTTTAAAAAAAGTGTGGTTTAAAGAAATTATTATAATCATACAAGCTTTTTACTACATAAAATTGTGTTTTCATATATTGTTGAAAGGAAAACAATAAAAATTTATTTTGAAATCAGAAGAAAATTGATTGGATGATAGTTATCTGTTTTTCCTATACTAAATTCAAATATTCTTTGTCGATATTTTATTCCAATAAAAAATTTGGTCGAGTCAAACTCCTAAAAATCTTTATTTTAATATTTTTGAATATGTTTTTTTATATAGCTACAAAAAACACAGGAATTTGTTTTTTGTAGCCATCGCTGAAGAATTGTGAGCTGCAAGTCAACGAACGTACTTCGGAAATATTTGTTTCATTATCATCCCTGATTAAAATTAATAGAAAGTTGCGCACTCAGATTGCATTCGGAAATTATTTTAGGCCAATAAACCCGCCATTAATGAGGACCTTCACCCATTTAGGGATAATTACCATTCTGAGAATCAATTTTTGTTGATGAAAAAGAGCTACCGTCGACCTCCGGCTAAAAACGAGTTGTTACGGACGCTCGAAAATTAGTGTGTATTGATAATTGTAAGTTTCATTGAAAA
Organism: Latrodectus geometricus; assembly: GCA_026290005.1. Taxonomy (NCBI): domain Eukaryota; kingdom Metazoa; phylum Arthropoda; class Arachnida; order Araneae; family Theridiidae; genus Latrodectus; species Latrodectus geometricus. The sequence continues at coordinate 214,956 of JAPDSC010153860.1, forward strand.
CAGATCGCATTGTGCATCAAAAGCTAAGTTCGCAGCGATCTATAGAACACTATAGATTAGATTGTAAGCATCGCAGTGTTCTATCAAAAGCTTTTGGTATATATCCACATTTTTATGTTTCGCTACGTGCTTAATAATCTTGAACCCTTGAAATTTTGAAAAATAATAGATTTTACGAGATGCTGAAAGATTTAATAGCTAACTATTAATCAATGTTTTGGCACGTGTGATTATAATTTGATAATAATTAAAACCAATAATGTTTTACTTAACTATTACTGTATATTACTGGGGTAAAACATTTAAAAATTTAACTTGAAATTGACTTATTTAATATTTCGGAGGACAATTTATGATTTTGAAACTTTTCATAGAAAAGAGAAAACTTTTTATTCTAAATTGAATTTCATAACCAATGGTTATTTTTTGATATACCAACAAACAAAAGTGATGCATTAAGTATACAATTAGTACTGATATTACTCGTGAATACCACTTTTTGAATCTTAATGTGGCTAGCATAACGTATTTCTTTGGTCATTTATTCGATAACTGTGTACTGAATATGATTCAGGGAATCAACCTAAAGAAATTTTCTGTTTGAGATTTATTAAAACTATAATTATTACAGGCTATATAATAAAACGAAAGTTTTCAAAACTTGTAAGACTTATCACATATTTTAAATATTAACAATCAAGCGAATTTTATAATTTTATTTTACAATTTTTTAGATATCTATTTTAATGCATTTTTAAAAAGCATAAAAGATTATTTTCCATAAAATTTCGATATGAAATCATTTGAATTCAGTATTTATTAGAGACTTTATTTATGTAATTTTATTATGTATCACATTTTTTTTTAAGTACACTACTGGTCATTAAAATTGGTACACCAGGAAGAAATGCAGGTAACAAAATGATATTTATTGGACAAATATATTATACTAGAAATAACAAGTGATTAAATTAAAAAAAAATTTGGCTGGATAGATCCTGAGAAATCAGTACCCAGAACAACCACCTCTGGCGGTAATAACAGCAGTTATTCGCCTGGGCATTGAGTCAAACAGAGATTGGATTGCATGTACAGGTACAGATGCCCATGCAGCTTCAACACGATGTCACAGTTCATCAACCGTAGTGACTGGCGTTTGGTGACGAGCCAGTCGCTCGGCAACCATTGACCAGACGTTTTCTATTGGTGAAATATCTGGAAAACGTGCTGGCCAGTATCAAGGAAGGTCCGTACAATACCGGCAACATGCGGTCGGACATTATCCTGCTGAAACGTAGGGTTTCGCAGGGCTCGAATAAAGGGTAGAGCCATGGGTCGTAACACACCAGAAATGTAACGTGCACTGTTCAAAGCACCGTCAATGCGAACAAGAGGTGACCGAGGCGTGTATCCAAGGGCACCCCATACCATCACGCCAGGTGATCGGCCAGTATGACGATGTGCTTTCACCACGATGCTGCCAGTGTGCGTTCACCACGATGCCACCAAACACGGATGCGACCATCATGATGCTGTACACAGAACCTGGATTCATCTGAAAAGATGACGTCTCGCCATTCGTGCGTCCAGGTTCGTCGTTGATCACCCATTGAAGGTGCTCTTGTCTATGACGCAGCGTCAAGGGAAGCCGCAGCCATGGTCTCCGAGCTGAGAGTCCATGCTGCTGCAAACGTCGTTGAACTGTTCCTGCAGACACTTGTTGTCATCCAAACGACCCCATTTCTTGACTCACGGCTCGTGACGTGGTTGCACGATCCATTACGGCCATGCGGATATTATGCCTGTCTTCGCGGCTGCTAGTGATAGGTGGCCTTTGAGATCCCGCATGGCGTTCCGTATTACCGACCTGAACCCATCGATTCCATATTCTGCTAACAGTCATTGGATCTCGACCGACGCGAGCAGCAATACTGCGATAAGATAAATCGCAATCCCGGTACGCTACAATTCGACCTTTATCAAAGTCAGAAACGTGCTGGTATGCATTTCTCCTTCTTACACGAGGCATCACAACAACTTTTCACCAGGCAACAACGTTCAAATGCAATGTGTGTATGAGAAACCGGCTGAACAATTTCCTCATTTAAACACAATGTAGGTGTCGCTACTGGCGCCTGCTTTGTCTGAATGCGCTGAAAAGCTAATCATTTGCATATCACAGCGCCTTCTTCCTTTCGTATAAATTTCACGTCTGTAGCATGTCGCCTTCTTGGTGTAGCAATTTTAATGGCCAGTAGTGTACATTACATTTTAATATGATGGTATCTGGTGAGAAAAGATGTTGCAGTCGTGTGCTAAAGGTAGTTGGTTTTATAATTAATTTAAGAGAATTACATCGTTCTGTGAGGGTTTATATCAGGTTGGGGAAAAAGTAATCCATTATTTTTTGGTAGACGTCTGTTGTGATCGATATCTCATGAGGTATCTATCGAACAATTTCAGATTTATGCTCATTGGAAAGGTGACATTTGACACTAAAATATCCTTTTGCGGTTTTTTGTTTGGTTAATTCAATTACGAGTACAAGGTTTTAAAAATGGAAGACAACAAACAGAAAATTCGATACATTTTCGTTTTTCTCTTGTAACGGCGAAAAAGATAGCCGGGTGACTAAAAAGGTGAAAGGTGTTTATCGCCCTATATAAGACTGTAACAACCAGTTACGTACAATTTTTGTTTCGTCGATTCCGTTCGGGTATTTTTGATGTTAGAGATTCACCTCGCTTGTAGATACAGCATCGCTGAAAGTGTTTATAAAATATCAAAAATGATCGAAGTTAACCGCATGTCAGCAGTCGTAACGCGCAAGACCTAAAAATCTACATGAAAGCTGTTTTAAACCTTTTTACAAAGTGAATCCAAAAGAAAATACATAAAGTTCACGTAAAAATAATGGATTTCTTTTTCCCCAACCTAATATATGCACACTGATTCTTTGTTGAGTTTGACGTCACTCCATTAAGTACAGTTTGATGTCACTAAGTATTGTAGGTAGAATGAGCTTATATGTACTTTTTAATTTGATAGAACTTAAAAGTTATTTGATAATTGTCTATAAATTGGAGTTTCTGACGATTAAAGTAAACAGTTGGAAAATGACGCAAAATTACAAACAGTATAATTGAAGAATTTCTATGAACGTTATTCAAATTTTACAAATAAAAGTAATATTTAAAATTTCATTTAATGGAATTCTTAAATTTATAATATAGTATCTAAATCATCGTATTTAGAAAAAAAATTCCTTTATCGTCCTCTTACATAACATATCTAAGATAGTTCCCAAAATCAAAAGAAAATTTCAAATGGAATTTTATTTCAAAATAAAAATCTAAGAGGATTTAATTATTCATGGTCTAAATAATTTGGTGCAAGGGTCTGGCTAGATTTTTTTCTATTTACCTTTTTTATAATCATTTAAAGGCAGGCCTATAGTAGGAAACATAATTTGGGAGGAATTGAACAATAATGGAATAGTCTTGGAGTTCATCGCCAAAGCAGAACCCAACCTAAAAACAAGGGTAGCTCCACCCCCAAGCATTTATTTATGTTTCAAAAAAATTACAAAATCTTGCCAAGCAAGTGTAAGGTATATAAAAAATTATGGAATATGATTAACAGATTTCTTATTCATATTTAAAAGTTCTTGGTTGAATAAGATATAATTTACAACCACATAGTCTTCTTGTAGCCTTGTTTTTATTCAATAAGCATACAAAACAAGATTTACAAAATTAGGATGATTTAATTATAAAATTATCTTATGATATATGTACATTTTAATGTTTATTTTTATTAGTATATTAGTGTTATCTACTTAGCATTCAATTTTAAAATGCTATGATACATAATACATAAAATAACATTCAAAATCTTGTAGATTGAGAAGCATTCGAAAAATAAAACATGTAAAATAGTTACTAAAATTTTAAGGCTTATGACAAAATTTAAAACATTTGAAAATAATATTTAAAAGATAAAATACATTGAAATATTTTAAAGATAGCTTGTAATCGGGAAAAAATGTGAAAATGCGCTTTAGGTCCCCTACTCTGCCAACTTGGCGAAAGTGTGCTGTTGGTCCCGTACTTGGTGGGTTTTCAAAAACGCTGTTGCCATGGCGATAATGGAATACGATTTTTAACTAATCAGCAACCAATGAAAATGACCGATTTTTCAAACTGAAACTAATTAACGACCAATAAAAATACTAAAAGAAAAAAAAACCAATTAATGAGCATGCGCGAAAAAACGCAAATTATTTCCTACGGAGGTTGCCATAAAGAGCTCATTGGGTATAAAAAAGTCCGGTTTACCACGCTTGGTGCATTTATCGCGCAGTTGGCAGAGTAGGGGACCTAAAGCGCAGATTAACGGGAAAAAAATAATAGATGATAGGCTTTCAGTTCAATAGCTTTTGCGAAAATATTTGTAGTGGCTTGTGAAATCTCTTTTAAACTGTAAGCCCTGATCGATTTAGTCTAAGTGAAGTTGAGTTGATTAAAAATTGAATGCAAAGTGTGAGATTAAATTTAGTTCCATGGATGGATATTTAATACATTAATAGTTAATGTGTAAATTTAAAAATAATTAGTCAAAAATATAATTTTTTTTCACTTTATTGAAATTTTCAGTGTAAAATTGTGTAGAATACATGTTGTTGATATTTCCAATCCCATCTGGAATAGCGGAGCTATACCAGATCCATGAGTCTATGAATCCTCAAAATATCGAGGAAAGGTCCCTCAAAAAACGTTTCCCTGGTGAAATCGAGGCCATCTAGTAGATGTTAAAGATTAGCCTTGCTGGAATTGCGTTTTTTTCAAGTTGGAAAAAGTTTAATTTGCCCGCTATATATTAGACTCTTAGTATGCCTACTGACGAATCAACAGGTAGTGTAGGTACCTGTAGATCTACAGGTAGACGAATCTACAGGTAGCCTGGTCAGCACGTGTATCCTGAAAGTCAAGGGCTGCATCGGGACGCTTACGGGGATACCAAAGATATACCGGAGGAACAAGTCAAGATGTAGAATATATTTATGCAAATGGTAAGTGAAGTTATAAGATATTTTGCGTAATTCTCTTAGGTATGATTAATGAATAATAAGATACTATTATATTAAATTAAAGCTATAAATTTTATTGTTTATTAGTTTACTTGGAAATGCAAAATAAATTTTACTTTCTAGAGTAAATAATGCACTGCGTTATACAAGTATTATCGTAAAGAAGTGATAAATAGGAATTGTGCTATCATGTCATGAAAAATAAATTTTTAAAGTGAATGAGTAATATTAAATGCACTGCGATTATGTTACTAATCATAAATGAAGGAAAAATTTCAGAATTAATGTATCACTTGATGTGGTGAGCTAAATTAAATTGATTCTTGGCGCGAAATTTAGCAGCCTTATAAACTAATACTGCTTATAAATGCTTCATTGAAAATATTCATACCTAATATGGTAATTTAAAAAATAATTGTTATTGAATGGTGGAAACAAAAATTTTCGAAACAAACATATTTTTGATTACCTTAATATAAAATCTCTAAAAGTTTTACAACAGCCTCGAAGAAAAAAGGAAAATAGTTACTACCTTAAATCCAACTCATCCAAGTCAAGATCCTTTCAGTAGAATAGAATCTTTGCATTTTCTTTATGTTAAGAGTTAAGTAATAAGGTTAAGCCTTTCGGAATTGAATGTACATGATCAATTCTAAGTACTATAGAACGATAAGAGAAGAATGGTATGTTATTAACTTTTCCATCCAGGTGTGTTTATTTGAATGGGAGATCGAGAAACATGCAGATTTATTGCAACAAATAAACCATTACCTATGGAAGTAATTCCCGGAAGAAAATATGGTACAGAACAGCCTACAGTTGTGGAATTATCTACTTATTGGAAAAATATCTGTTTTCAAAAATAAGATAAAAATTACGTAAATATTAAAATATCCTGACAAGTATATGCTTTTATAGCATATTCTATGTGTGATTGTAATCTATAAGTTTACCAAAAATTAAGGTAATAATGTAAGAAATTCATTTGCTCCTTTGAGTTCTATCCATTTGTTTTTTAATATATTTATAAAACAGTAAATAAAAGTACTTGGAAGCAAGCACGAGATTCTTTTTACCATATCTGCCTTCAATTTTCCTTGTCTATTGAATTATGAGTTTGAAATTTATGGACATTCATTTTAATTTGTATATGTAAATTGTGCCAGAATAACTGTACTCAATTTTTGAAACCATTACACAGTTTTTCAATTTTTCCATGAAGAAAAAAGAACAATTCTTACTAGTTCTCTTTCCTCCATGGAAAAAAACTCTAAAATTTATTTTAAGGTATAGGGTATTTTACTACTTAATACATTCGAAATAAGTGCTGTTCGTGAGCTAATTTAAGAGTTTTACGTGAAACAATTGAGACTTAACCAAATTTTCATGCAAGTAAAAAAGTTAGGCGTGAACTAAAAATTTGTTTTTCGTGCTCTAAAATGAATGTAAAACACTGACAGTTATGTAATTCAGCATCAAACTGGAGCTAAAAGAACAATAAAGCACCAAACTGCAAAATATATTTGACCCATACTTGAGTAGAAGTTGTAAAATACATTTAAAAATCCTTATTCTTAAGTGTACAAAATGCTTAAAAAGTTTACAAATTAAAAGCTTCTAAAAAATAGAAAGTATATAGCTTAATTTATGAATCCTTAATTAGTGGTTCATAAAACCATTTTCTGTTACTAATGATCATATCACTTTCCTAAGATTAAAATTTAAAAAAAAACAATTATTATTGATCAATGGTTTTACAAAAATATTACTAAGAATAAAATTTTCTTAAGATGTAGCTAAAAATGTATATTTATCTATTTATAAGCAACTTAATACTTAAAGAACAAGAGGCGTAGAGAAAATAGAGCTTGAGATGTAAACTTTTGCATACAAAAATGTTTTGTTGAGATATACGAATTTCTACAATGGCAAAATTAATAAGAAAATTTTCAGATATCAGCAACAAATTTAATTTAGCTACGAAATTTCGTGCAATAATTATAAAATACATATCTGAAACTTGTATTAACATAAAATTTCAGTCGGATCTGAAAGCGATAAAATAATAACCCTTAAAGGGGGGATTTTTGAAGGAAATTATACTTTAAAATATGAACTTCTTAGCTACAACAGCTTGAGAAAAGGTATCCATGGACATCTCTTAGTTTCCAGGAAACAAAGTGTATTTAGGTGGAGGAACAATTAGGTGCTATTCAGAGAATAAATGCGAGGGCAATAATTTATGTCTTCATCAAAGATTTTTTCGAATTATTAGTAACAAATGATGTTTAAATACTAATGCAAAATTGATTAGCAAATTGATGTTTACTTTCTTATAAGCCGTACAATAAAATATAGTTATATACTGATAAATATGATAATCTACATTCATAGGTGTAGAAAATGTGGATTTATATTTCTATTTATATCATGTTTGAATGGAAAATGGAAGTTTAAATGATTCTATATTAATTTTCATATGGTATTAGTTGCGACGTGCAGAAAAAAAGTTTATTTTGTATATTTAGTAAAATTTTAAACAAATTTCGTATCACACACCAAAATAATAACTGTCAGTAACTTAAAGTTTTGTTTTTGTTACAAGTATCTTGCTTTATTAAGCAAATATGATTCGTAAAATAAAACCAGAATCAATATTGATTTGGTAAATAAGAAACCAGATTCTTGGAAGCAAAAAATTTTAATTTAAAGACACCCAAACATGTGCCTCATACCTTGAGTTAAAGAATAAAGGAAATACCACATTTAAGACTCTTTAATGTGCATGATAATAAGTCTTATTTGAATTTTTTTTTTATAAAAAATGTTAATATTTCATTTTTAAAGCAATTTACTTTAATTAATTTTAAAACTGTTTTCTTAGAATTAAAAATTCTTAATGCAATTTTCCGTGAAATGATACGTAAATCATTGAACAATGTCAATTTTTTCAATTAAAAGTATTGATAATCAATACAGTTTCATAAATTTCATAAATTGACATAAATCCATATAATATTCCTAAAATTTATTAACATATACCAGTTTATAAAATGATTATCAGCATATATCATCAACCGTTTTTTGCAAATCAAAAACAGTTTCATTTATAACAGGCGCAAAAATTTGAATTATGAATGTTAACTACAAATTTACCACATATCCACTTAGTTTTTTTTTGTCATCAATTTCAAAATTATTTTTGAAAGCTATTTTCTGTAAAAATTTCGCCAATTATAGAACATTCAGAATCATTTGGCATGGTTTTTATTTAATTCAAGAAAAACATTTATGCATTAATAACGTGCAACTACTATTTACCTTACCAAACCTAATGCATCAACATGAAATTGAAGCTAAGGAGGTATTTTGAAAAAAACTGAAATAGCATTTCATTTGATAAGAAAATAGTTTCTATTATTTTTTTCCATGTTTTTAATCAAGAGTCCGCTGAAATTTTCAATTAGAAATTAATTGCAAGAATTAATATCATCCTTCCAAATAGATAGATTGGTTTACGAAGTTAAAACTTTCTGAACTATAGTAAATTGCTTTTTAAATATGAGAAAAATTACTCTTAAAGTATTTACTGAATAATGGTTACATACTCAAAGGTATTGTTGTTTTGAAAAGTAATTAAAACTTCATACATTTCTCACATCCATGAAATTTTTTCATAAGTTCTTGAAGAATATGTTATCTCATTATTCTTAATTTGTATAAAAGCAGAAATGTATAGCTTATATATGCACTGTGTATCTTTTTTTCTAATATTTGGCTCCACACACATAAAGATTATACAGAAAACATTAATTATAAACGCCTTTGATGTGTGAATACTGTAAACTACTCTATAAGATTATATGGAAAATGGAATTTTTTCCAAAGTGCCAATTATACATTATAATTATATTCTACAGAAAAATTCTAAACATTTCCCAATTTATTTGATAGTTTTTTTTACTGGTTACTCATGCATGTTGGAGAAAATTGTTGGATTATTTTTATTATAGAAATATGTTCATTTGCAAATAATTTCATTTTCGAATAAACATGAAACGTGAAATATGGACACAGAGAAACATGTGTCCAATTTTCAATATTAGAAACCGTACATTTCTGCTGAAATATAAATTCTGTTTGAAGGAAATGTTTTTAAGGAAATAACATCATAATTATGTTTTATTTATGTCTTAAAATCTTTAACGAACAAAACTTCAAGAAAATTCGTGTTTATAAATTAAAATTACTTTCATTTTAAATTAAGATTACTTTTTAATAGGATTACTTTTATTTGTGAAATCAAATGTTAATACTTGATTTTGTTCAGAATATTATTATGATAAATTCAAACGTTTCGAGCGATTATGTTGTAAAAAATCGAGGATATGGAACATTTTACTACGGAAAATCTCATTCCGTATATTTCTGATGTATATTTACACAAAATATATTGAATGAAATTAAATTAATTATTAAACTCTCATAAAAAGAATCTGAAAAACTCTTAAAACGTGAAACAATATTTTAGGAATATGTAATTTTTTTTTTATATTTACTACTGTCATATTGGAGAAACTAATTTGTGAATTGAAAATAAAATATTTAACAATCCTTGAGTTTTTTAATTAAAAGCTACACCTCTTAGTAAAATCAAATTAATTTTAATAAATTAGTTTTCTGTGGAAAATTCGAAAGTGCATCGAAACAAATCATTAATTAAAATTCTTAAATTTTCACTTTCACAAATTTAATAAGTTTTTATTTCCTAGAACAAACCAAATTAATTGACGTCATTGCGAGTAGTGTAAAATTATTAAATTAGAGAATTTGAATGCAATTTTTATATTAAATAAACTTGGCTTTAGAAAATTATGTTCAATTTAACATGTTATATATTCATCCCTAAACCTCCATTACTTAAATATATGTTCGAATGCAACATGTTTCTTGTTTCAATTATTGTATCAAATTAATGTAATTAATTTGGAAAAGATGGAAAACTTGACTCCTATTTAATTGATCTTTAAATCCAATAAACGTTGGACTAAAATAATAAATTTAAGGTTTTGTAAGTCAGCGTTAAGCATACAATTTTAATGGTTTTATATCGCTCATTTCGAATTTTTACTGCTCAATGAGCTTTCCGTGTGAATGACTGTTGCCATTATTGCTTTCACAAAAGAGAGATTGAACTTTTTTTTTTTTTTACTCTGGTGATGCGTATAAAATATAATGACTTCCTTTACCATTTTCTGTTCACTATTTTGCAAAGGAAAAACGAGTTTATCATTTACAAATATCCATTCATTTATCAAAAAATTAACTTATACACTTTATTAATACATTTAAATGACAAAAAACGTCTACAAATATAAAAACAGAATTCAAAACTCAAATGAGAATTCTCTTTTTCAACACGATTTATTTTAAATTTTCAATATGGATTTCTATGTAATCCAAATTATGTCAGAATTCATTACTTGGATGACTCCAATTTTAGTTACATTTTTCTTCTTTGGATGTTCCATATTTTGGGCAAAATTGTGCATCAAATGAATTAAATTTAACCCTTCTTTGCATAATGGTAGAAATTTCCATCATAACCTATAATGCCCAAAAATTATATAAAAGAACAAGTTCACTTTAAGTTGATCGTGTTTGGATACCTTTTTAATGTCCATTGCATAAAAAGAAACATAGCTGTCAAAAATAAACAAGTGTCATTATCAGTGAAACCAGCTTAAAGTTGTCTTATTCCGCTGTTTGTTGTAGTTGCAATAAACGTATGATTTCGTTTATAATTTTGTTTTATTATATTAGAGTTTCTATTGCTAAAAAATTGAAAATGAG